>JAJGSR010000062.1:0-67927 GCA_020745775.1 Theristicus caerulescens
CTCAAAACATTTAAGACGTCACTGGAGACTTAAGAGAGTGTCTTGATATTCAAAAAAGTTTTTAAAATGTACATTTTTCTGGAGAAGAACACTGGGACATGAGAGTAAGACTTTGGTTGTGTGTACCTCTCCATAATTACTTGCTTCGATGTTGAAACACGAATGTCTATCTAATTTATCTGCCATTGGTAGGAGCAGGACATGAAGGAATTACCAGGTCAGACAGTCCCCAATCTGATAATCTTGTGTCTTGGTTAATTAAATGTAGAGTGGGAAGATACTCAATTAATTGATTGCTCATGATCTTAGCTGGTGGCCTCATCCTTTCTCTCGTCTGTTCCCTTAATTGAACATCTTCTGAAAAAATACTGAAGATTTAGAATTGAAACAAAAGCTGTTTTATAACATGTTACAAAAGATGGCGGTGCGTATATCTCAGCCATTATTAATGTCAGCTTTTTTCCCCTTAGCACTAGTTCTACCGGAGGAAGCCCCGTTAGAAAGACTGAAGAAAAGCCAGATGCAAAACAAACTGTCATTAAGAGCGTGGAGGAGTATCATAATGATATAACAGCCCCTGAGGAAGACATCGTTATTATTATCCAGGTCCCTCAGTCAAAGTGGGAGAAAGATGACTCTGAGTCTGAAGAGGAAGACATTAAATCTACCCAGGTGCCCGCAAGCGTAGGAGAACCTGCTAATGCTATAAAAAATGTGAGCGCTAAGCCACCAAACCCTGTAAAACACAGTGAAAAAGAGACGGAGCCTTTGAAGGAAACACAGAAAGCTACAAAAGAGGTGAGTTATGAAAGCTCCCAGCGTGATGCAAAAAGTTCAAAAAGTTCGATGTCAAGTGAAAGAGGAAAAACCAAAGACGGGGATCATTCTTTGTCAGACAAAGACACTTCTGAGAAGAGACAGAGCAGTGTTCAGCAAGAAAAAGACCACTCGGAACGTGCGACTGAGCAAGGAAATGGAAAAAGTATTTCTCAATCTTCCGAAGACCGCAGATTTTCAGAGAAGCATGATACTGGCCATGGATCCGCTGCTAAGGACTTTACTGCTAACCAAGACAAAAAATCTGACCGTGATGGCAACAGAGATTATTCTAGTTCCAAGCGTAGAGATGAAAAGAGTGAATCAGCAAGGAGAAAAGACTCCCCTTCTCAAAAGAGAGAATCTACATCAGCAGAGAAAAGTAAGCCGAGAGAGGAAGGAGCAGAGCTGTCCGAAAAGCGCACTGGAGGTGCCAAAGGAGCAGCTCCAGCCCTGCGCGTGAGCGGCAGCAGTCTGATCGCAAAGCTGCTCGCGATTCCAAGCGCCCATTGGAGGACCCAACCCAAACCTCGAGATGAAAATGCAGGAAAAGAGAAGGAGAAGCAGGTACCAGAAGTAAAGAGCAATGAAGAGAAAGAGCCAGGTGGTGATAAACCACCTTTGAGACAGGAATCGCCAGGTGTAAAAAATGCGAAAGAGAACGCGACTGGACAAAGCAATAAAAGCGCTGTCGAGCCTAAGCCTCAGGTGAGCAGCTCCTCACAGCTCTCTTCTGATCTAACTCGAGAGACTGATGAGGCTGTGTTTGTGCCAGACCGCAATGACGCTGACAGCGAGAGGGATGTAGCTGCCAAAGGTGAGGAAGCGGCAGGAAAAAACCATAAAGAGCCAAAAGCAAAGGCTGTTGATAAGGTGGCAGAGGATGCAGCAGCACCTGCTGCAGCTGACCAGCCTGAAGCGAGCCGAAGTCAAAGCCAAAGCAGTGCCTGTGTCAGGCGCAGCTGTAGCCAAAGCCCTTCCGAGAGTCAGCCTGGAAGGCACAGGAGCAGTGCCAGCTCCGGAGAGAGTGCTCAAGACAGCAGGGAAAAGGAAAAGAAGAAAGAGAAGAAGAAGGACAAGAAGCAGAAGAAACACAAGAAGCAGAAGGAACACATTGGAAATGAAAGGGAATTGGAAAAGGGCCACAAACACAAGCAGAAAAAATGGAAGAAGAGCACAGATAAGGAGAAAGATGAGCAAAAAGTGAAATCTGTCCCTACATAGAAGGACAGATAATAAGAAAAGACTTAATTCCCAAGTCATCGCTATTAAATTTTGTTAAAATGGGAACGAATTCAAGCGTTGCAAGTAATGACATGAAAGACCCTGTGCTGCACTTCAAATATTGCCCTTGATTGTTTGATTTTTACATCGGAGCTTTAAAAAGTGAACGTTTTGTGCAGAAGTGTGAGTTGTGACCATCTACCATGAAAGGTGTTGCTGGGGCATCTGATTTTTAACCACCGTTAATTAGTTTGGGTGGAGTTTTCTGTTCTGAAAATTTTCACAGTGGAATTTTGTTTTAATTGCCTGGCAGGAGAAGCTGGTCTCAGTTATAAAATATCAGGAGATGATTTGCAGAATACATTGCAGCCTTGTTATGTCACTTTTGGATTACAATAAAAAGTTTTCAGTAAACTACGCAGTGTGATGAGATTTTCAGCGAGTCCCAGGGGGACCAAACCTCTCTGGAGAAAAGTGCTCTCTGTTTACTGGAGGTCGAGGTTGAGTGCCAACAGCACAGGCCTTGTGAGACTTTTCGTACCATTCTCTAGAGTTCCTTTCCCATTCTCTGTATCTTTCCTTTTCAAATGGATCTCTAAAGGCAACAGATCTGCCATAGCAAGCTTTCACAGCATATGGTGGAACGTCTCTGTATCTGTTAAAATACTCCCTTCCTCCTTCCCCTTGAGGTACAGTCCGTTTAGTGGGAGACTGGCCTCTAAATACCGGAGACCTTGATCGTGAACGGTATCTTCTTAACCTCGAATGGTGATAACCACGTGACCTTGACCTAGAACGATCTTTACCACTCTTCCCTTTGCCTCTTCTTGAACGCCGTGGTGATCGTGAGTAGGAACGAGAATGGGAACGACTAAATGATCGAGAGCAGGAGCGAGAGCGGGAGGAACCTGATCTTGACTTGGAGTAGGTGGATGTACTTCTGGAGTAAGATGAAGCACTGTAGGGAGACCTGGACCTTAACAAAAAACACAACACACACACAAAAAATGAAGTTAACTCAAAACAGTCACTCTCCCCAGTTTTTTTCCTCCCAAATTTGGTTTGGCTTTTTTTTCCTCTCCACATGCTAATGGCAAAGCTGCTTTCAGCTGCTGACATAACGCTACTGCAAACTGAAGAACCTGATAACATGTAAAAGTTTCTGCTGACAAGACAGAACAGCTGCCTCTTTGTTAGTGTACAAACACACAGCAAGGGTAAGCCTGTTTCCACTCACTTCTATCACATTAACTACCACAGCTATTGATTGATTGAAGGCGGTGTATACTGGCCTCTACTGGTACGTGAATGCACACATTTTTCACTACTCAACAACTGCATGCAGTGCAAAGCATTTTTGTTGCAGTAAGATGCAAAAAGTGCAAGTCTTAATGGCTAGAGTGCAGCATCAAACATCAGGAAGACACGATTTAGCCTGAAGACAGTAAAGCTCAATTTTAAAATGCCAGCTTAGTCTCTTCATCTTCACTACTTCTTTGGCAATTTGTACAGGATGCAAAATACTTGTACTGCAGTCTTACATACCGGACTATTTAATCAACACTTCTAGCCAGCTGTCTGAGCAAAATTTTGCACATACCTCTAGCTCTAACCAAGGATAGTGACCACATTTCAAGAAAAAGCATATCTAACAGCTTCTCAACTCAGCCTCTCGTAACATGACTCAATGCCATTCCTCTAGGGAAGAGACTGACAGCGTTACTAACAGAGAGCTATTCAGGCTCCTGCCCGAGCGATTTTTGGGGATGGGTACCATCAGCTACCCTGAGTTTTGTCTTCACAAGTTTTTCTTTTATTATTTTTTAAAGAACCATTTCACATTATTCCACATCTGTTCATTCCTCCTCTCTAAGTCCTTCACCAATTTCAGATTTCCTTAAAACAAGACTGATCTTTTAATTCCTAAGAAAAATTCAACCACGATGTCAACAAAATACTAGTGAAAGCCACCAGTTTGCAGTCCAGCTTAAAATCTGTGTGTCCACATGAGATAAACAAAAGAGGAAAAGAAGGCAATTTCTCTCGCATCTCTCTTCTGAAGTGCTTTGAGGTAACGGTTACAATCAGAAGAGGGAGACACAGAACACCCAGCAACTACACCTCTTCCGTTTCCAGCCTCTGGCGGCTGTCAGGAGGTGAAGGATCTCATTGCAGAGAAGCTTTAGGAAAAGAGACACATGTTCCTTCACAACTGCTGCCAAATTATAACTGTCAGTCAACTGTCATCTCTGCCATATTGGAGCGAGTAACCTGCATAGGAAACTCCTGTCGCTGCTAATCCCTTGACTCATCCAATCCATCTAACGATAGAGAGGTGGAGTCGAACTCCTCCTCATTCTTCTAGACAACCTGCTTCTCCATTGCGGACATGTAAAGCAGTTACCTGGAAAACAAACGCCTACGCTCCTTTTGAATCTTCTTCTATCCCATCAATTCTTGACCAAAATCATTTGTAAACTCCTCACATTTGGACCTTTTCTTCTCCCTGTTAAAATAAGTTTGACCTTTATTACAATCACAGTTTGACCTTTATTACAAAAAGACATCAAGAAACAAACCATGGCCGATAGGAGAAAATGTACACTGCGTGCAAATGCAAAAGGGGAACATCCTATTTAAGCAAAACCAGTTTAGAATTCCTAGAAGTTTTAGGGAAAGCTTTAGAGTTACATTTGTCTGGGTTTAGTTTTGCATGTTTACCACCTGCAATGGAAAAGAATATTGCAAAAAACACTACGTCACTTTTGCTTCTGTCAGATGCGCTTTAGTGTAACTGCAGTCCGATATACTATCGAAATACAAAAATGAAAACCAACGCAACTTCCTTGAGCCAAATACTTACTCCTCTTGAAGTCTCTGCTGTTCTCTGTCAAACTCCTCCCTAGATAAAGGAGGCGCTTGTGTCCTTGGGAGGGTGTGTGCCTGAGCCGTTGGTACTGCTGTTGGTAGCCACGCTGGTGACCTGTTTGCAGGAGCTGGGGGATATCCTGGAGGGGGGGCAGTGCACCCAGCAGGTGGAGGCTGGCCAGGTGGGAACTGAGGAGGCAGCTGTGGTGGTGGTCCCCGCGGTGGGAGAGGAAGGGCACGGGGTGGTGGAGGACGCAAGGGAGGTGGAGGCACAGGCACAAAGATCGGTATTGATGCTGGTAGTGCTGGGGCCTGAGTCCTTTGGGTACGTTCACTCTGCGGGCGTCCTCCATTGGAACTTCTAAAGAAACCCAAAAACATGTGTCACTGTTTGTTACACTCTGCCCCAATTTTAAAGAGGAAAGCGAATGAAGGGGGAGCCTGGTGGCGAGCACTTCTTGTTCCCAACTGAAGCATTTTTCTCCCTGCTTTCTGTTCATTTGAGACTACACTCATTTCTGGATCCCCACACTTGCCTTCCCCATCCCCAGCCCCAACACTTCCCTCACTCTTCTCTCCTTACACTCAGCTCTGCGGCTGTGGATGGAGGCTGCCCGGGCTTACAGGAGACTCCCATCTCCCAGGTGCCAAGTGCCCACCGCTCCTCTGCCACTCCTTGATAGAGTTAATACTTCACACTTCTCATCTTCAAAGCACTGCACAAATAGTAACTAATCTTCTCTCAGACTTCTTTTAACTTCTTCCACCTATGCTTCCCATGTTGTTGCCTCATGATGATGTATTTGTCCCTGAATTGTTATTGTCTTGCTTACTGAATTGGAGATTTTAGACAATCTGTGGGATGGATCCTGGGTTTTGGGTTTAGTTATCTTTAAGATATTATAAACACAATGCACCCTCACAATCTAGCTGTAACAAATCTATACCAAAAGGAAGGACTAAGCTGACACTGCAATAATAGATAAAGCAGACTCCTCTCTCTCCAACTGAGAGAAAGCAGCTTGGCTATTTGAGATGACTAAATTGAAGAAATTCAAAATTGTCATAAAATAACACAAAATAGCGTTGGCTTTTCCAATCTTTTGCTCAATCGGTATCAACTAAGTTGGTAAAAAAGAATGTTGGAGGCTGATTTCTATTGGGAAATCAATTTCTTCTGCCCTATTCAGCCAGTAATCAAAAGGGTGGCTTTCCACCTGACCCTTTCATTCTATTCCATTTTTATATGTGATTATGGTTTCCTCAGGAAGTGTTCATTTTTCAGAGTCCTCTTTTCAATTATGTGCTGGAGTTTTATTTTAAATAATCTTCCTGCAAGCACAGATCCCCTTTGTTAAAGCCAATTCAAAGTAAGCCATTTAACAATTAATTACCACTTGTATTCTCCACAACTCTCTGGGCATACTTATTTCATTATAAATCAGCTGTTGTATAAGTTATGTGTTATGGCCTCATTTAACAGGTTACAAGTAGTAATATATTGAATTTCTGTAGCATACTTACAGCTCCCAGCCTGCTCTGCCAGCTGCTGAGCGAGCTGTACTGGCTCTCGTTGGGTGACCTTTTGGCGTGGAGAGAGGAAAAAGAAAAAAATCCCATTCAGTTTATCTGAAGATGATTTTTGAAAAGAAATTCTCAAGTTATAGTTACTGACCAGTTGTGTGCATTGAGTGTCCTTGGGGGCCCAGAAGACTTGGTAATGCTGGTGGTCTTAGAACAGGAACCCGATAGCCCTTGTGAAGAAATGCAAACAGTAGGAAAATAAGCTCTGATAAAATACAAGAATCACTGCATATGTGGAAATAAAATTTACCTTCTCTTCCAACAAACTGCTGACTGACTGAAAGGAAGATTTAGAAAGCTCAGCAGCACTCACTAGCGCAGCAGGAGGTATAACAGTATTGGCATCACTACAAAAAAAACCCAAATTTTTATTATTCAAACAGTGTTTTGAAGTGCTACTTGAAATATAAAGTCCAAAGTCAGAAAAGGCTGACTATGGTAAATGGGAAAAAAAAAATAAAAAATAATCTTCTCCAGATTTACAAATGTGAGGTTGGCCGATTCCAAATGAAGCACTGACGAGAAGTCCATTTGGACTACTGGCATTTAAGGAGAAACAGAATAGAATAGACCAGACCATTTCAGTTGGAAGGGGCCTACAACGATCACCTGCTCTAACTGCCTGACCATTTCAGGGCTGACCAAGTTAAAGCATGTTAGCAAGGGCATTGTCCAAATCCCTCTTAAACACTGACAGGCTTGGGGCATCGACCACCTCTCCAGGAAGCCCGTTCCAGGGTTTGAACAACCTCTCGCTAAAGAAATGCTCCCTAATGTCCAGTCTGAGCCTCCCCTGGCGCAGCTTTGAACCATTCCCACACGCCCGATCGCTGGATCCCAGGGAGAAGAGATCAGCACCTCCCTCCCCATGTCCCCTCCGCAGGAAGCTGCAGGGAGCCATGAGGTTGCCCCTCAGCCTCCTCTTCTCCAAACTAGGCAAGCCCCAAGTCCTCAGCCGCTCCTCACAGGACGTTCCTTCCAGCCCTGTCACCAGCTCTGTTGCCCTCCTCTGGACGCATTCAAGGACCTTCACATCCTCCTTCAGTTGTGGGGCCCAGAGCTGCACACCGTGTTCAAGGGGAGGCCGCACCAACGCTGACTACAGCAGGATGATGACCTCTTTTGACTGGCTGCTTCTGCTGTGTTTGATGCACCCCAGGATGCAGTTTGCCCTCTTGGCTGCCAGGGCTCACTGGAAAAATATTTTATTAAGCTCGCTGCACGTGAATGATTAGAGTACGCATAGCCCACACACTGACTCGCAGGTCTGGAAGATGCAAGAACTGAAATTCTGTTAGGAAATGTTTCTGTGCCAGTTCAGAGGCTGCCTTAGAGGTTCTTTTGGATTGTGACCCTTTGCAGTCAATGGGACACCTGAGCCTGACAGTCTGCGGGACAGAGCGGCTGTTTGCCTTCAAGGCATAAAACTGAAAGGATAGAAGCCCTAAACAACAGTACGGATTTGTCGTGTATTTTCATGACTTCACTGGGTTGCAAACTTAGACTTTGTTTGCAAAGGTTTGTAAAGACTTCCAATTTACAGAGTTTCAATGTTTATTATCCAAATCTGTGTGTGGCACTGACTCCACTGTGAATTACTGAGAAGGACTCTGACTTGTAATATTGATGACAGAAATACTGCAGAAAGAAGTAATGTGAAAACACCTGGTCAGTTTTACCTCTAATTGTGCTTTTTCACTTGTCATGAAAAGGTTATTTCCTCAGTACTAAAGAGAAATTGATGCACTCAAGAAGCTTTGACCTAACTAAATGGCTACTTTAGGAATTGCTAGCCACTTAAAATCAAAGGGCTCCTGGGGAAAAAAGTTCCTCTTTCAGCATAAACATGTACTGAATGACTGACAAGAGAACCAAACCAAAATACTTCTGAGAAAATTCTTGCATGAGGCACGCTTCCAAATTAGTAAAGTGTCCTCATTCAAAGGAAAAACAAAAAGCTAGCTGAGAAGCTCCAGAAAAACCCTCTCACTTCAGCATCTTGGTGCCTTTCCTATTCATGTCGATCTACAGATTTACTTACCGAAAAGGTCCATCTGGCTGCAGGCTGCAGGCTGCTGTTTGCCTCATGGGTGGTGGCGGAGGTGGTGGTGGCGGCTGCTGCTGGAGCCTTTTTGTGACGCCAGTTCCATTTCTGAAGTTGTTCACAGCCTGGAGGCAGGAAAGCATTTACAAAAAGATAATGTGAAACTTCAGTATACAGACGAACAAAAGCCTCCACGGAGCAAAATTACTTGTGTATTCCTGTAAATGCTCTCAGTCCTAAAATAAATCAACATACAGATGTATGAACACATCACATTAAACACGGATATTAATGACTGGTAGCTCAGAGTAGCTGTATTTAAAGTGCTTCAGCGTTAACCCTGAACTTGAAAGTGAGACAGTCCTGTTAAACAAAAGTGTGACCTGAATTTGCCAGATTGTCTCTAAAGAGTTGCAAGCTTCTGTAACAACAGGGAATGTATTGGAAAAGTAAATTTAGCCTTACTCCATTTAGTCTTGCTTAAGGAGAGGTAAATTAATCTCTTCTTCCCTTTCAGCTTTTTAAAAATGGACTTTTTCTTACAAACAGTCTACGTAAAAGTCATCATGTTACCTGGCGCAGGGACTTGTTGGCAGCTAGAGCGTCAGGGGAAACGTCGGTTTGATGACAGGTTGGGCATGTGTGCTCCTCAGATTCCAGCAGTGCTGTTCTAATACCTGGGAATAATCAGAAGCATCAACATAGTTTTTAGCCAAACTAAGGAGTTTTTTTGGGGTTCTCATCAATTATAGACACAAGTATGTGGTTAATGGGTGAATATGGTCTTGAATTGAGAGCATGAAGCTATAAATGTTCAACAGTGTAAAAAATGCCTAATATGCAGCAAATAACTACACAGTTTTGACATTTCACTCTTGTAACATTTGAAGAGGTAGAGGAGGCTGTGTCTTGATGTTCTGACTGTCTAGTGCAGTGAGAAGTCACTAACCGCCAGGTTAGTAAAGAAAACACATTTCAACACATGAGCAGGTTTGAGTTCTGAAGGTTTTAACCAGCTCTCCCGTGGAGAAGAATGTGGATTAAATGCCTAACTCTCCCTTTGTTGCAGACCACCGTAAGTCACCAGCGTTGGCTACATCATTTGGTATGAGAGAAAGGGCTGTGGACAAACTAAAGGCATTCAGTACCCAATTCTGTAATCACCTGCACAGTTATGCGCTCTTCTCATACTCGTCCTTCCGTATTGCGCTGGTTTGGGCCGGGACAGAGTTAATTTTCTTCATAGGAGCTGGTGTGGGGCTCTGGTTTGGATTTGTGCTGGAAACAGTGTTGGTAACACAGGGATGTTTTCATTACTGCTGAGCAGTGCTTGCACAGAGCCAAGGCCTTTTCTGCCTCTCCCCCCACCCCACCAGCGAGCAGGCTGGGGGTGCCCAAGGAGCTGGGATGGGACACAGCCGGGACAGCTGAC
This sequence comes from Theristicus caerulescens, assembly GCA_020745775.1. NCBI lineage: Eukaryota > Metazoa > Chordata > Aves > Pelecaniformes > Threskiornithidae > Theristicus > Theristicus caerulescens. The sequence continues at coordinate 9,969 of JAJGSR010000062.1, forward strand.
CCCAGCTGCCCAAAGGGATATCCCACGCCATACGGCGTCATGCTCAGCATAGAACGCTGGGGGAAGAACAAGGAAGGGGGGGACGTGCGGAGTGATGGCGTTTGTCTTCCCAAGCAACCGTTACGCGTGATGGAGCCCTGCTTTCCTGGGGATGGCTGAACACCTCCCTGCCGATGGGAAGGAGGGAAGGAATTCCTTGTCTTGCTTTGCTTCTGTGTGCGCCTTTTGCTTTACCTGTGAAACTGTCTTTATCTCAACCCACGCGTTTTCTGACTTTGACTCTTCCGATTCTCTCCCCCATCCCACTGCGGGGGAGTGAGCGAGCGGCTGGGTGGGGCTTAGTTGCCGGCTGGAGTTAAACCACGACATGCGTGGAAAGAGATTTAACTCCATACATAGAAAGGGGGAAAAGCTTTCTGCCTTTTTTTTTTCCCCCTTTATACAAGGAGAGTCCTCTCCTATTCAGGCTATACTTCAGTGATAAATAGAACTGGTAACAAAGTAATGCCGTTATCTCCTATTTCTGCTTTCAGAAGCTCAGATTTGATGGTTTGGATTAACAAACATGGCAGTAACACTCACATTCGTCACAGTAACTGTTTCGACAGCAGGGAATAACAACTGCATCGGTCATTGTATCTTTACAAAGGAGACACAGCAGCTCATCTGGGACAGGGTCATCTGAGGGGGAGGGCGGCTCCTCTGGTAAAAAGGGAGGCTTTTCCTTCTTCCCTCTGGCATAAGCTTCCCTGGAGGGGGGGTGGGGAAGGGAGAAGAAAAACGTTAAAGGTGGTTTAAGTTAAAGATGGTTAAAAGTTAAAGTTAAAAGTGAAGGAAAACTTGTCCAAGCTTTGGATTTTATCAAAGGAAGAGAAGAGATGGAATTCTTCTCACTCCACATTAGCCTTCTAAGACGCAGGCATTTCGTTTAAACTGCTTTTCTATAGCCACAACACTGGAAGAGGGAAGGGGGAACAATTTTCCTTCTGCAGAACTCTCCCATTCATTGGATCAACGAAGAAATTAGCTCAGACTAGAACAATCATTTTTTGACAATATTTAGAAATCAGGTGAAATGAATCCCACCTCTCCTTTGCCGGGGGTAAAGGTAAATCGCAGGCTCAGGATGAAGTTCGTCTCCCAGTAATTACATTTTATAAAGAAGGGGAGTCTATGTTACAGCTTCTACAAAAGGAGATCCATGACAGAAAAACAGAAGTGCTACCCAGTGCATTTCACAACAGCCCCTCTTGTCAGCACACGCCAGTATTTCCTTAGTTTAGAGCAACAGGAAAACTTCAGCCTGTTTCACCCATGGGATTTGATAACAGGCAGAGGGGGAGGAAATCTCAGTCCAACGGCGATTTGTTAAATTTTGCAAGAAGCCTTTGAAACAGAAACCAGAAGCAAAAGGAGCTTTCAGAGAGAACAACTCCAACTGTAAACACGACTGAAATGTTTTGCAGAAATACCGATGCTGAGCATAGCACAGGTTTAACCAGCTCCCAGGGGCACCAACAGCAGGACCACCCTCTTTGACTCTTAGAAAGTATCACAGCTTTTAAGGTTAAGATACAATGACAAGGCTTCCTCCCCCGCCATTACAGAGGCTGGCCAATTTGGTGCCGTTGCCACTCAGACATTTACGCAGTTTCCCTCGTTCACTTTTTGGTCCCTCCAATTAATTCCATACTTACGCATTAATAGCTGGTATTGCGTATTTCCCCGTGTTTGTTAGCATAGCGCCCTTCGTGTTGGGATCTTTCACCTCTATCAGGAAGCTCCGTGGAATTCCCGTGCTCTTTTTAATTCTGGGAACAGACACAACATTTTTGTCCTGTTAAGAAAAGAAAGGCAGACATATCTGAAGACCCACACTTAAAATGACATTTCCATGATTATTTTGAGCAGCGAAAGCCTTTAATCCTCTCCGTTTACTTACCATAAGGGTTGCTGGACTAAAATACTTCTTTTCCTAAATGAATACAGCCAGGATGTTCCAAGGCTTGAGCAGTGTTTTGAATGCCATCGACATTCTTTGGCTTCACTTCAGGGTCCTTAAGGGTGAAATATCCCTGAGCCCCCCATCCACTCAGAAGAGATACAAACCCGCTCCTCCTCCACAGCGCAGTTCACAGGGCGAGCTCAAGTCAGTGCTCGGAACCACTCACTGGGGAAACTTATATCCACCATCGATATACGAAGGTTCAATTCCTGCCTCCTGCATCTACATTCAGTGACTAATGTTAACTGGCATGAATACTCAGCCAGAGGCTTGTGTAATTAAAACAGGCAAACATTCAACAGATGGGGTCAACAGAAACATCTTGGGTTTCTATGAAATACTAAAAGCTGTGAACTGTCACTAAAAAGAGCTAAAACCAGAAAAACTTCCAATAATATTGCAATATCTAAAAATAGGCATGAAAGTTCACAGAGAAAGATCTATGGACGCTTTTAATGTCTGTGACCTGGAAAAAATAGAATGTTACATTTATAACTCCAGGGTTCCCTTGAATTTTGAAGGGCTTTGCAACACTGCCAGATCGCTTCTATGTTTCACCCCAAGAGAAACAATTCTTAATATCAGCAGTCATGGATTTATTATGGAACTGCCAAGGGAAAAAAAATAAAAACTAAGGAACCCCACAAGTCCCCCACAGCCTGACCCCATTTCTTGGGCAGTTCTTTATGTAGTGGCCAGGTTTTCCACAACGAAAGCAAGTATGGTGGTGGAAGCGGATCCGAGGGTTTCTTCATGTAACTAAACATTTTTTGGGAAAGAAAGAAAAAGGTATGTGTGTGTCTCTCTTGTTATAACAAACAGCTCCACAATTTTTCCATAGTCTGCAAAGAACAGATTTGACGTTACCAACACTTACTTGATTGGGTCATATGCACGGCACGACTGCGCCATCATCGCTCTGATTTTATCTTCTTCGGAGGCATCGGCCTCAGCCAGGTTGGCCGTCTGTGCAACAGGCAAGGATTTGACACGCGCATTAGAAACACATTGAAGCCCACACGGCCAAAGACACCACCCCTCACCCGATCCTGCAAAGAGCAGCACAGCGCTGCCTGAGGGTGCATGAAAACAGCCGCTGGTATAAAACAGAGCCGGGCTGAAGATGTTCTGGGGAGTCCTTACGCCACTGCAGGGTGTTCATGGGCCTGGGAACCTCCTTGGAAAGAGCCTTCTTGGGCACTCAAAACCTTGGGCTCTGTTTGTACCTTACAGAAAGACTCCTGTAACCCAGCCAATTTGCTTCCAAGTGGACTGAAGCTCTGTGTAGAAAAAATTATACTATCCAGTACTTTTAAACTGATTTTTAAGCCCCAGACTATTTGAAGGAGAAGATATCCACTGCACATTTAAGTGAGAAAGATGTATGCAAGTATCATTATTTACATTTCGCAGCATTAAAAGGACAGACGAGAGTCGGAGAAGTTGGTTTTGCTTGCTGACATTCAGCTTCAGACACAGAAGCATTAGAAGCAATCAAGCTTTCTCTAATCCCTCAGCAAGACAAAAGACTCTTTTCAGTGGAAAGCTGACCACGACGTGCTGTCGGCAGTCCAAGCTGCACGTTCCCCCCCAGCTTCTTCATATTAAGTGATTGAACTACAGCAAGCAAAACCTGCAGTTGTTTCCACTTGACTGTGTCCTTTTAACATACAAAGTGTAATATAAACCTTATCCAGAATTATTGAAGGTAGCTGGGTTTTTTAAGTAGTATTTGTTCAAATGTTTTTATTACACACTAGTCCAGGTACAAGCAGGGCCTAAGGGAGGGACTGTACATGATCTGGACCTCCAAGCACCTATCCTTCAGATCAGCCACTCGTGGTTTTGGTTTTAGATGCATTCACTCACAAAAGCAACCAACTAGTTTCAATTTTTCTATTAAATGGTTGTTTCATATACACAGTTTTTTCTCAACAGAATGCAGATCGACAGCTATGAAATCATTCACGTTTACAGAAAACTTTGCAGATACTTGACTCATTTGTTTGAACCCAAACAGTTTACAAAACACACCCAAAACCCCCACAACATTACTAGGAACAGACCAAAATTCAAATACAGCATTTCATACCTAGTAATAATAAAACAGAAAACGGTTAACACATTGCCTCCATGCTGAGCCAGTCTGCACTAAAGAGGTCAGAGCAAGTAACAGTTTGAGCTGCTTCATGTTAAGTTCCTGCATTTTTCTGAAATACTTAAATTTTCTCAAAAGCTTAAATGTGTGCACTGCTTGGACAGTTTTTCACAGTTCAGAGTAAAACTTGACATGAGTCTACAGAACCAAGGACACGTTTAGAGACAGCACTAATGGAGACCAATTTCTTCTGGTGGCTGCCTTCCAAACTATTTTTTTTTTTCCAAAATGTACACAATTTAATTTCTACAGTGAGAGAGGGAAGAAGTTACCAGTGGGAAGAGATTTCTCTTTCTCAGAAATGAACTCCAGCCGTTATTTTCAGAAGACAGAACTAGCTACTCTGCATGAAGCCCTGCCTTCTCTAATCTTTGTCACTTTAAAGACTAGGAATTTCATTGGTTACTACGCCTTTCACCAAGTGCAATCACTAGTGCTTTCCCAGACAAAGTGACACGTGGGTGAGCAAAAAAGGCAAGCAGTTCCATAGCAAAACACGGCATTACAACAGTTTCAGAAGGTCACACCTGCTAATGTGCCACACACACACATTGGCATATTCCTAGCAACAGTTAGGCACATTTACACAATTTACACAGTCTGCGTTCAAACAAATTAGATTGGGTTGTCCGCTGTATATATACTCCAATTTATGAAATTGTGCAGCATTCACAGAATGGATCTGAACTGTAATGACTAGAAATTCAAACACAGCCATGCAATTGTCCCTGTTCCAGAAACGCTTCTATTTTGGCTGTTGCAAACCCCCCTGAAATGACCGTAACTTACAGCCAATTCAATTCTTCTGTAAAAATTGGGTTAGTTTCCAACGCAAAATTAACAAAACATATTGAAAATGGTAAACAGCTTCCAAAGTGCTGCTTCTCTGTGTCTTGAAGATGAGCAATACTGCCACATTACGTTGAGGCTGATAAGGTCCTCCCCTTCGATCTTCCCAGACTGGCAACTACTCTTTACAGGATAGTATCAAATACACACACATTCTAAAGTTAAAATAAATACTTTAACTTACTAAAAATTAAATTAACGTTTTGTTCACATTACAACAGTTATCCAGCTATAGATCACGGTATAAGATTTAAAAATATGAAGAAACACTTTTTTTTTTTAAAGCATTTGACAAGAATATATACATACCTTAGCAAGCTGGCCCAGAGAAACAGATGCAGAAGAGTCACCAATCTGTTCACAATAAATTAAACACACAGTCAAGTTCTACAATCAAAGCACAGCAATAGTTAACCCCTGCTGTAGGCGGAGAGTCTGCACTATATCCTCCGAGTGTCACTCAAAGAGGCGTTTCTAACCTAGCGTCATTTGTATTTGTTCATAACAAAGTCCAAGCCTGTGACGGCTTAAGAGTGCCGATGTGGTTAATGAGAAGAAACTAAATAACCAAACCCGCCTGAGATCAACTTCTTGCCCCAGAATATCTCAGAGATAACGGCAATATTATATTATAGTTCATGGCAATCTAGGAAAGACATTTCTGCACTCAGAGGGGCCCAAACAATATCACTTCAGTTATACAGTTTTAGGAACAAATACCCAAGTATTTAAGGACGTGAAAAGGAATCACTTAGCTGCACAGAGCTGTCCTCAAAACGTATGGGATAGGTTGGGGTTTGTATTGGTTTGAACCCCCAGGTCAAGAGTAAGAAACAGTACCAGGTTTAACAACAGTGGTTTCTCAGTGGCTTTTGATAACATTTTCAAAAACCATTAGGCAAAAAAAGTATTTAAAAGCAAAAGCTAAGTGATACGATGTGAAAATGGCAAAAAATACACTCCAAACCATTTTTACTGCAAGAAACAAAAAGCACACAACAAGCTATACATAGACATTGCCAGCTATAGGCAGTCAGATGTAGAACACGGCACCATGTTCAGTTGTGCAAACCTGGAACTGACACGGTCTAAAAACGATCCTACAGCCTCTGTACAACACAAAGTCATTCAGGAAATATTCTGGCAGATGCAATAGGAAATACAATGCATCGCTAGGCACAAATACCAATATTCACAGTAGAACTGTGCAAATAATGGCATTACTCAGCTTTTACTATGCCAAATCAAATACATTGTATTTACAACATATGCTGTGTTTTACTGGAAAATATATTAAGTTAATGTTTGGAAAACTAATACAAAGCTACGTTGTTTAGAATTAAGTGCAGTGTGTAGAAAAAAGTGTGAGACTGTGTTTTACATACTGCGCTTGATGTTCCACTCGCTGGCTCAGTTCGACTTCTAGAAGAAGAAATAAAGGGGATCAGAACTTAAAACAACGCACTTGTACCCAACGTAAAGTAGTGAAAACAGATTATAAAACCTGAATATCAAAACATTATGTCCCGATACTCTGGTGAATGTGGACATTTATTCGTACACATAAACTGTTCTCTCTTGGTACAGGCCGTGCAACTAAAAAACCCCCAAAATCACATTTCCACTTTGTCACAAATTACTCTCAGACTTACAGCTATAGAACACAACAGGGCAAGAGCAAGTCCTCGGGTATTTTGTCTCTGCTATGTAAGTATCAAAAATACAAAGTCTGCACTACAGCTTTGTGTTCTTCAGTAACCAACCACCAAACCACGAAGGTCACCTTAGCCAATTTGGATGCCCCTGGCATTACAAACAGGTACCAGATACGGCACTTGAGTTTCTGAGAAAGAACAGGGATAGGCCAGGCACTCTGAAGTGCAAGGTCACTTAAGTGAAAAACATCAGCCCTCTGACAAAGAAATAACAAAACTGTCAGTGCAGAGTCTTTAGAACAGGGTTTCTTTGTGGAAGCCCAAGCCCTGTGTCCAGATATCTACCATATTTAGCCATGAAAGTGCCAAAATATTACATGTGTTACGCATGCCATATTGACCAAAAATAGTCATAGAAATGTCACCTGAAAGCAGTTCCTAGGGCTTTGTGCGGTTTAGGAGTCCTGCAACAACAACAACAAAAGGTCTTAATTGCCAGAATTTGCTTTAAGATAATCTTGAAAATGCTACAATGTTTTAGGAAATATTTATTACATTTGAAAACTTGCTGAGATTCCACACACTCATTGATCTGTATCTGCATGCTGCTCATCATGGATCAGACAGGCAACCATTGATATCGTTAGCAAACAATTCATCCATCGCCCAAAGTGGGCCATGAGCAGAGGCAATTCAAAGGCTGCGGTGGCATTTATGGACAAATAGAAAGTGCCATTCTTTCCTTATCCCCACATGCAGGTATTGATTTGATCTTTGATGCCAGCAGCATCTCTCCTCTCCTTTTAGGGCAGCATTACAGCACCAGGAGAGGGTGCCATCCAACCCAAAACGGAGGATGCATTGACAAGGCAGCGCTAAGCATCCGCATTGAAATTAACCCCCAAAACAAGGCCATGTTCATAAGCACAGCGCTGTGGCGTCCAGAATTACCAGGTAGCGCCTGAAAGCACTGCAACAACTCCTGCAGTAATATGCCCAAAGTTTACATGCAGAGCCACATACATTCAGGGATTTTGCTTGCAAATGCTTCCTGGGTAGCAGGATGCTGCTCTACTGTTTGTTCAAGACACACTGTAGCTCATCAGTCTCTTTGTTGAGAACCAACATTAGAAAGACATGGCAAAACCACAAGCTAATCACATCTACTAATGGTGGTGGAGAGGCAATATCTTTGAGTAGGCTGGCAACCGTGACCCTCCAAACAATGCTGATGTAGCTGATATAGAACTGGACTGTATGAACACATAAATGTCTGCAGTAATCCTGTAGTCAGGATTGCATTTGAATAGCTGTCATTTTAATCAATATGCCCGGTACTCTGTCCTCCATAAATCTGAGGAATACAGAATTAAAACCTGGGGCACCAATATCAGCTTAGGGTAAAAACAGACTTAGAAAGATAACCAGTAACTTTTGGTAACATGCTAAACTGCTTACTGAGTTTCACGTTTGGAAAGGATTAACTATTCCTTCATCAGTAAAAAAAGTTAACACAGTGAAACCCCCAAGACAGAACGCAAGGCTTCATGGATACTTACATCACGTATGTTTTGCTGGCAGCTTGAACTCCTCCAACAGGGATTCTTCTAACAATGACCGAGGAGTTCCTAGGAATCAGGGCATGATCATCTGTGTATTCTGAAAACAACATAAAGACAGAAAAAAACATTAGTCAGTTCCTAAGAACGTATATTAATAGCTAATTACATAGCACTTCAGAGAGTCCCCCCACAGATATAAAAGCAAAATTTGATGTGTAACATCGCGCTTTTATCATCTCAACACACTAACAGTACAGTTCAAGAAATCTTGAGGTCTGGTAATCAAACACAAGCAGCAAAATCTTGTTCATTTTTTTAAAATAGTTTGAATGCCAACAGCAAACTGGTCTCAAGGGTCACGAAAGGAGAGTCTGCTAACGCATGAGGTTCTTTCCTGATCTCGCTGAAGTTGCTTTTGCTTCTGTTAGGCTCCAAAACCAGGAGATCTGTGGAGAAAAACAAAGGGCAGCAAAGTCTCACCTGCATAAACCAGATTCTAAAGCCTGCCTAGCTTGCCCTGCAACAAAACAGGCGCTGCGCTAAAGCATGAAAACTCTGCGCCATTGCTTCAGTAGCCATTCACCAAAACCGATTCACCTACGCTGCCAGTGCTCCAGGCGGACAGAACCCAGAAGAGAGCCTGCCGTCGCTGCCTATTGCTTGGAGCTTAGGCCATCAACAGCCACACTTCTCAGCTGCTCATCACATTTACATGGAAACGGAGCCGGCAGTGCTCGAATTTGGATCGCAGAAATGTTGGGCGTTTTTTGAGCTTGCTTTCACAAGCAGGGCAGAATTGGCTCCAGCTAACGCGGTCTCTCCCCTCTTAAGCCACTCATCTCGTTTGAATTAACCAAAGGGACGGGAATTCTTCCCATTCACTTTTGTTTTTTCACCTTGCCTTACACCACATCAGTCTTGTGAAGAGGAGGAAAGCCTTCGGACCTTTTACATAAGGCCCCAACAAAAAAACCAACTGCCTGGGACACTTGGACCGAGTAAGCTTAAAATGCACAGATCTCTCCATGAGAATGGTTTTCATATTGGACTTACACGAGCTGGATAGGACTAAATATTTTAAAGCACTATCAGCAGCCATTCCCTGGAATCTGCCTACAGTTTGAAATAGTAAAAGCCCTTACCTTTGCAGACCAAATCAGAACGATGGTCTGAAAACCAAAGATGCTGCATATCTAGCCAAGCTCTGTCAGGGAGGTTTTGCTCAGTGATCACACACAAAATAGGAATATTTCACAATTTGTGCTCCCTTTTTCAGTGTATTATTCCTAGAAAGGACTACTAATGACGAAAACAGAAGCTTTTCCAGAAGCCTCATATCCTGAAACCAACCCCTAGAGCTCTTCTCAAAAGGAAAATCCAACCATTGCACAGCCACCTGTCAAGAAAGGCCCGCACTGGGACTTTTGGATGGAGCAGGAGCCACTAAGCGATGGCCAGGAAGTGGCTACTGGGCTTTTGTCAATCTGACCTGTCATTAAAAATAAGGATTCCATTAACTCAGAAAGTTGGCAACAGCAAAGGAAAATCTGGATGTTATATTAAAGTCAAGAGCAGAAGAAACATAACGGTCTAACCTTGCTCTCTATTCTACAAGAAAATAGCATGCGTGAAAGAGTCAAGGGAAAGAAGTATTTCAAGGAAGGACTGGAGGCAGACAACTTCAACAACAGCTACTTTGACTGCTGCCTCATACTGACGTAGAAATCTTAAATCAACAATGGCATTAGTGTCCACAGCCTTCTGCCTGCAAAAAAGGACAAACAGCTCAGGTTATGCTCGGAAGTTTACCCTGCTTCCCATTTAATGCACAATTTAAAAAACCCGGTTTTAGATTCATCAATAATTCTGAAAATCTGCTAGTTTTAATAATTTGTGTCATATGTATGCTACAAACAAGTGACTTTCATTTGCATTATTATCATACAGGACCGTGCTCCAAAAGAGCGCCTATATTGTTAGAAAGGAGGAGTCAATAAAAGCTAACACACTTTCAGTCATTCCTCTGATTATATAGACCGCCTGATGCCTTCACGTCTTATTGGCGCTGCTTGCCAGCTCAGCGTGTGACGGCGAAAGCAGAAGCAATGCTGGAGACCACGTGGCAATGAACCAAGCTGAGCCTGCCCTAAGCGCCTGGCCAAGGGACATTAACCTCGCTGACAGCACAGCCCCAGCAGGTCCCAAACCTGCTGGTGGCAGAGGCAAAGCCGCTGGCTCCCAGGCAGGCAGCGCATCAGCTCCACTGGAACATCACGTTTTTGGAATGGGGGCTGACTCACCCTCAGCTCAACCAGGGAAACGGGGACCTCCGTAGCCTTTCTGACAGCTCCACACCATAATGCTGCCCGGCAGCCCCAGAATTAATGGCACTCTGAGGTGCACCCAGAGCAATCCCCCATACTAGCACTGCAACACAACATGGCACAGGGAAGGGCAAGGTTGAAAAGTTGCTTAAATGTCTTCTCTACAAAGCTAAGTTTGCGCAGTGTTGAAGACGTTCCAGCGGACAGACAGACAGACAGACATCAGCTGTGAGGCCAAATGATTTCTTTCAGAGCCAGCATGAGTTTGTTTTGAAGACATCCCATCGTGGCATTACTAAAACTGTCAAGCGCATGCTGCAACACTGAGCTCAGGCAAGTTCTGAGTTCAAGAGACAGTCTTACAAGCGCAATATTCTTCCCTAAAACTACTCATCTAAGACCAGTTCAGAGTCCCATTTTTGGTTTTATATTTTTTTGCGTATAAAGCAAAAATTTGACATACGCACTGAAATGTATTCTCTAGCTTTGCTCAGAAAACCACTGGGGGGTTTTTGCGTTTTCCCATGGAAAACACCCTTACGAAAGCTGCAATAAGCATCTGTGTCACTAATATACCAAGGTTAAACTTTTAGACTCATTTTACAAAGGTCAAAGTGCAACACAACCTACCTAGAGGAGGATCTCGTCAGTGTTAAACAAGCGTGATGAAACATACTCCTTCTTTAACTTCCTCTTTAGGCAACACCACATTGAACGTAACCGAGTGAAGCAGATACTTTTCTTCACTGCATTCTGATTACGTGTGAAAACAAAGCGACACGCTTTGTGAAACTGGGGTGACGTATATTAGAGTCACACTTGATGGGGTAACATAGTTATGAGCACACATTTGTCCTCTAAGACTTTGCTTTCTGCTCCTCACCTGCTAGAACAGAACCCACGTGTTTGGCCTATTTCAAAACATTTTTTCTTCTGCTGATAATAATTGGGCCCCATCCCAGTTTATTACCGCCCAACATTCTGGTGTTAAGGCTCTGTTTCACACAGACTCAACTATTCCAGTAGTGACAGCAGCCAGTCGGCCATTCAGCCTGCCGGCATTTCTGAAGCTGAAAGGACATTAGCAACCACAGACAAAATTCAGAGACCCTTCTGCAGCAAAGCCCTGAAGGCAAATGAAACATTTTGCAAAAGCTCTTGACAATTTTATTCCATACTACTAGAAAAATTCAAGACTTCTGAAACGTACCTCTCCCTACGTACGTCATGCAATCGAACGGCATCCCCATCACAACCTAACGTTGTTCTCTTAAGTCTCTTCACAGCCATTCTCCTGAAAATAGTTTAAATATCTGTCGATAAACAGCAAGCTTTAGGTCCAGCCACTTTAAAGGATAGGGCTGAAGTTACAGTTTCCGCAGCACACATATTATTCTGTTTAATACATGAAACAGGAAGAGGAAAAAAACCACTAGGACACATCTGAAAGAAAAGACTGTTGTAAGAGTGTCATAGAACTACGGGGGGGAAAAAAGAGAAATTTAATGGTTTAGGAATGAAAATGCTTTACAAGTCTTTTTATTTCTGAACAGTCACATCCCAAAGTCTTTAATCACGGTCAAACTTATCAAGATGGCAGATTACCAAACTGAAATATCGTACTAAGGAATACAGAACCAGTATCAGCTCTGAGAACCATTATAATCTCTGAGCACCATTTATTAGATTTAAAAGAATTTATGACTGCTCTAAGAACATTTCTTATGTATGTTCACCATAAATGTTCTGCCATGAAACTTCAGTACTGCCCTGATACGGTTAACACATAGGACCAGGAAAAAAAAAAACAGTTAGAGATGAATGATGAAATGATGCTCAATAGTATCTGAATGACAATGTCTTTGGTGTGCAAAAGAAGTTGAATTAACAAGAAATTCCAAAGTATAATTCAGATACAGGGAACACTCATGTGCAAGACGGCTTTAAAGGCTCTGCCTAGATTAGAACTCACAGATACACTCCTCATCCAAAATGTTGCTCGTGAGCAGTTTCTGCAACACCCGCACAACCAGTTTTCCATTTGTAAAACAAGTTGAAGACAAAATTACATCACCAAAACCACTTTTTTTCTTCAAATTAGCCATCTGCTCTATTTCCACCACTTTCAGCTTTCTCCACCAGATGTCAAAGACATCTGGCAAGTTTGTTATTTTAAATATCCTCCCACATTTCCTTATCATTTTACCTAGAATTATTCCTGGAAAGCAGACCTTTTGTAAGCACTATATGCCACACATCAACCACGTATTCTTCTACACCTAGCTCCGCGTCTAAAACACACAGATGAAGGTAGCTGTCAGGACAGCGACGACAAAACAACAGCTCTGTGGGGCCCCCAGCACAAGTCACAGCTACCGACTGTGGCCGAACCACGTTATCGCTTCCCACCCCGTGCCCACCACCCCCACCCACCTTCTTTGCTCTGGGCGTTGCTGATCTCCAGGTCGCAGTTGGCCGCCTTCAGCTTCTCGCGGGCCATGATCTGGCGCTTGAGGTCGCGCAGGGCGATGTGGAGGCCCTTGAAGGTGATGGTATCATAGTCCAGCTTGGAGAAGAACTTGTAGTGGATGCACGACATGGTCGGTGCCTGCGCGGCGACGCCGTCTACCGCAGCAGACGGCGTCGCAGCCTCCGCGCCAGGATGGGGCCTGCGGCAGCTCGGGGAAGGGCCCGCCGAGGGGGCCGCGGCAAGCAGCACGGGCTGAGCTCAAGGCCGCGGCACTCCACCATGGCCAGGCCCCCCGGCCTCAGGCAGACTCGGCTGGTGGAGGCCTCAGGACTCCATCGCGGCGGTGCTGCAAGGCCCCGGCCCTCACCCCACCAACGACTCCTTCACAGCCCTCCGCGATGGAGCTGGGCCGCGGCAGCGGCTCCCGCCCGGTCCCCCTCGCAGTCCGAGCGGGCGAGAGGACGACGGGGAGAGGCCCCCAGGGCCCCAGCTCAGCCTCCGCTCCCTCTCCCGCACGCAGCGCGCCTCGGCCCAACCGCTCGCTATGGCGACTCGGGCGCCCCTGCCTCAGCGTTCCGCCCAGGGCTTTCCCGGCCAACAACCGCAGGGGCCGCCATGATCGCACGCACAACGGCACCACGCCCACTGCCCCGCGCCTCGCATGGCTGCTAGTGTCCCTGCCGTCCCCCCGGCCTGTCACTGCCCGGTGTCCTGCCACCCCCTGGGCCTGTGGTGTCCCTCCTGTCACCCCCTGGGCCTTCACCCCCCAGCGTCACCTCCTGTCAGCCCCTGGCCTGTGGTGCCTCTCCCAACAGCCCTGGGCCCATCACCACCCGGTGTCCTGTCACCCACCAGGCTGTCACCCCCCAGTGTCCCTCCTGTCACCCCCCAGGCTGTCACCCCCCCAGTGTCCCTCCTGTCACCCCCCAGGCTGTCACCCCCCAGTGTCCCTCCTGTCACCACCCAGGCTGTCACCACCTGCTGTCCCCTCCTGTCAGCAGCCAGACAGGGCAAGACAGCCTGGGGGAGATGCAGCGGCCTTTGCCCTGCGCCACTCAGCTGCCTGCGCCGCAGGGCCAGCGAAGGGAGGGGACATCTCAGGGTGTCTGAGTGTATTTTGTTGCATTTATGGGAAGTTCAGCCAAAGAAGCCAATGACCATTTCCATTTATTGCCATCAACCAATGTGCGTCCCCACCGTGGCACATCCACGGTTGCCTGAACTCTGGAGAGGAGGACTAAAAAGCAAGGAATGAACCATTAGCGTTAGGAGGTGCCCCAGCACAACATTTCTTGCTTTCTCAGTCGTCACCGCTGCTGCTGCAACAGCCCTAGCGCATGGCATCATGCCTTGAATTACCAGCTCTGGTTCTGCTGACTAATATGCTACGGCTTGCAGACGTTTCGGGGCCAACTGGCTATTCCTTTCTGTTCATGGAAATATAGTATAAAAGGCTTGTTGTAGTCTGGCAGGGCTAACGAGGGAGCTTCCGTGACTGCTTGGTTTAGATCTTTAAATGCCTTTTGGGTTTCTGGAGTCAGGAAACCCTTCTCCTTTCAGTGCTGCCCTCTAGAGCCAAATTTTTGCTATTTGTGTCTGGTTTTCCTATTACTAGTGATTTGGAAGCCCAGGGTTTAATATGGTAGCCTTGCTTATTAAGCCTGTGGTGGAATATGGATTATACGTACTCATTTACCTCCTCCCGATCCGGACTGGGATCCTAATGACAGAACGCAAAGCGAATTAATAACACGATACCAGAAACTGATGTTGTTTGGAGTTAGGAACGTTATTCCCAAAGTGGTAAACTGGTCAAAGTTGTATCAGATTAAGCAGAATAAGGAGGAGTCGCCGACTGAATTTTTAGATAGGCTAAAAGAAACTGCGCAAAAATATACCGCTATGGACCTGGAATCGGAAGAAGGGAAAAATCAGTTAGTGTCCCTCTTTATAGGGCAGTCAATAGACGATATTCGGAGGAAATTGCAGAAGTTGCAGGGCACAGATGCCAGAGACTTAGGGAAATTGTTGGAAGTTGCATGGATAGCTTTCAGAAACAGGGATCAGGTGAAAGAAAAATATGATGCTTGGTTGATAGCGGCTCTAGAAGGATTGCAAGTAAGTAGAGGAGGATTTCGAGGAGGTAGAAATGGAGTCCGAGGAAGAGGACGAGTTAGAGGACTTCCTGCTCCTACAGTGGGGAGAAATCAATGTGCTTACTGCAGACAGGAGGGACACTGGAAAGCAAACTGCCCTTCCCAACAGGGAATGGAAGGAACGGGTTCTGTTTTGAGAACAATAAATGTGGTTAACGATGAGGAATGAAGGGGACCGGAGGTATCTTCCCCAGCAGAACCTCTGGTTAAAATACAGCTGGGGGAAGATCAAACTGAAAGAGAATTCCTGGTAGATACGGGAGCAGCTTATTCGGTTTTGAATGAAAAAGGTTTTGAATTTAGTAATAGGAGAATCAAAGTTGTTGGTGCGACTGGTAATGCTGAAACTAGGCCATTCTTCAAGCCTGCAACATTTAAAATTGGAAAACAACGGGTGACACATCAATTCCTGTATTTACCGGGGGCTCCGAAACCTTTGCTAGGGCGAGATTTGTTAGAAAAATTGGAAGCAGAAATACGATTTAAAGATGGGGAAGTCAATGTGTTAATTCCTGAATCTAAACCTGTACAAGCGACTGTGTTCCTATTGCAGGAAGATAAAACTTTAGGAACCGGCATCCCAGCAGAAGTGGAAAATGCAGTGATATCCCTCGTATGGGCCGGAGAAGTCCCTGGTAAAGCTCAGAATGCTGAACCGCTAAAAATTGAACTCAAAGCAGGAGCCAAGCCGGTAAGGCAAAAACATTACCCTTTGAAACTAGAAGTTAGAATCGGGTTAAAGCCCATTATTGAGAAATTTAGAAAATATGGTCTGCTGAGGGAATGTGAATCACAATACAACACCCCCATCTTGCCAGGAAAAAGGCAGATGGGAAAAGTTATCGATTGGTCCAAGATTTCAGAGCTATTAACCAAATCACTCAGGATATTCATCCAGTAGTTGCAAACCCATACACTTTACTGACAACGACAAATGAAAACCAAGAACGGTTCACAGTTATAGATTTGAAAGATGCCTTTTTCTGCATACCTCTCGAGCGAGAAAGTCAAAATATATTTGCCTCTGAGTGGGAAAATCCAGAAACTGGTCGTAAATCACAGTACACTTGGACAGTGTTGCCACAGGGATTCAAAAATAGTCCTACAATATTGGGAAATCAATTAGCCAAAGAATTGGAAACCTGGAAAAGAGGATACAAGACAGGGACTGTGTTGCAGTATGTTGATGATATTCTAATTGCAGCTGTAACCCGAGAAGAATGCTTACAATTAACGATTGATCTTTTGAATTTTCTGCGAATGAATGGTTACTGAGTTTCAAAAGAAAAGGCTCAAGTCGTTCGAGAATCTGCCAAGTATCTGGGATTTGAACTTTTGAAAGGACAAAGAAGACTGGGCACACAAAGGAAGGAAGCGATCTGTCAGCTTCCCGAGCCCCAGAATGCACGTGAGCTGCGGACCTTCCTGGGAATGGTGGGGTGGGGCAGGCTGTGGAGTGCAGACTATGGACTTATTGTGAAACCTTGCTATGAGCTACTGAAAACTTCACTGCCTGGATGTTTGGAATGGGACGACAGCACCAGAAATGCTTTCAAACGCATAAAAATAACTCTGATGAAAGCACCAGCTTTAGGACTTCCCGATCCAACTAAAACTTTTGAATTATTCATTCATGAGCGACCAGCTATAGCTCTGGGAGTGCTCTCTCAGATGCTAGGAGGCAACAGATGCGCTGTGGCCTATTTCTCCAAGCAATTGGACCATACCAGCACAGGACGGCCAGGTTGTCTGAGAGCTGGAGCTGCTACTGTGCTGTTAATTCAAGAAACCTGGAAACTGGCACTGGGACAGAAAAAAACTGGTTTTGTACCACACATGGTACTCGCTGTCCTGGACCAAAAAGGTGGGCGCTGGTTGTCTCCGAGCCGGATGTTGAAGTACCAGGTAGCACTTCTTGAACAAGATGATGCTGTTTTAAAATCAACTGCCATAGTAAACCCAGCAGTTTTCCTGTCATCTCGACAACTGGAAGAAGAACCCACACGTGACTGTTTACAGACCATGGAGGAAGTGTATTCCAGCCGACCTGACCTGAAAGACACCCCTCTGGAAAACCCACACTGGGAGCTATATTCGGAGGGGAGCAGCTTTGTAAAAGAAGGGATCCGGATGTCGGGATATGCAGTGACCACACTGGATACTGTTGTAGAAGCAGAAGCTCTCCAATCAAAAACATCAGCCCAGAAAGCGGAACTGATTGCACTAACCAGAGCTTTAGAATTAAGTGAAGGAAAGTGAGTGAATGTACGGACCGATTCCAAAGATGCATTTGGAGTATTACACGCACACGGAGCCATTTGGAAAGAAAGGGGACTATTGTCATCTCAAGGGACCGGAATTAAACATGCGGAGCAGATTCTCAAGTTGCTCGAAAGTGTACAGAAACCAAAAGAAGTGGCTGTTCTGCACTGCCAAGCTCACCAAACCGGCCGCACCCCACAGGAAAGAGGCAATCGATTGGCTGATTTGACCGCTCGTAAGGCTGCAGAAAAGGGTAAAGGAATATTGGCAACAATACCTGAAAAGAAAATAGAATTAGGAGAATCTCCTAACTATGACAGTCAGGACAGAAACTTAATTGAAACATTAAGAGCTGAGATGGGCTGTTACTCCTGTGGGGCAGGTAATTCTAACCCCAATTTTGATGCATGAAAGAGTAAAGAAAGAACATAATAGTGTTCATTGGGGAACCGAGAATTTACTGAAACATCTACAAAAGTCAGTGGTGAGTCATAATATGGTAGAAATTATAAGGTCCGCAGTTGAAAGGTGTGAAACATGTCTGAGAAATAATCCAAAGACACAGAATAAAATTCAGTTTGGATCCACAAAACCAGGAAATACTCCAGGAGAGCACTGGCAGACAGATTTCACTCAACTGCCAAGAAAAGGAGGGTTAAAATACCTGTTAGCATCGGTGGATACTTTTACAGGATGGCCTGAAGCCTTCCCATGTCGCACCAACAAGGCCAGGGAAGTTGTCAAAATCTTTCTTAAAGAAATAATACCACGATTTGGTGTGCCTTTAGGGATTTCCTCTGATAGGGGGCCACATTTTGTTGCAGACATTGGCCAACAAGTAAGTAGAGTGTTACAAATAACAGGGGAGCTGCATGCCCCCTATCGCCCACAATCTAGTGGATGGGTAGAGCGCATGAATCAGACCTTAAAACTGCAATTGAGTAAAATTTGCCAAGAAACTTCCATGATTTGGATACAAGCGCTTCCACTTGCTCTGTTGAGAATTAGAGTTCAGCCTAAGGGAAAACATCGGTTAAGCCCTTAGGAGCTGTTGTCTGGGAGACCGTACCAAATTCCTAAATTACCAGACGAATTAAACATCAGAGGTGAAACAGATTTACAAAAGTATCTAATATCCCTAGGGACAGTGATACAAGAAATGAAAAAGAATGTGATTGTAAACAAATCTCTGAATCTTGATTCCCCGGTGCATCCATTCCAGCCCGGAGATTGGGTATACCTGAAGTTGTGGAACAGAGAACCCCTGCAAGAAAAGTGGAAAGGACCACTTCAGGTTTTACTGACAACATACACAGCCGTAAAACTAGATAAGGAAGGGCCCTGGATTCATTACTCAAGAGTCAAAAAGGCTCCTAAACCAGGGACTTCCGAGGAGACGGCTCCTCTCAAGCTCGTTTTCAAACGACAACTTTAGTTTCTGTGTTATTGATAAGTTTGGAAGTGTTTGGGCAGAAACTAGGCAGTCCATGGCACGAGCATGTTCACGTGCAATTAGTAGCGGAAGTAGCTTCAGCTATTAATGCCAGCAAATGTTGGATTTGTGCTAGATTCCCAAAGCACAGCGCTCAGTCCGATGTAACACTAATTGGCCTACCAACTCCTTTCACCACCACTCGGAATAATCTTTGGGACAGTCCAGAAAATTATTTGAAAGCTCAGCATAATAATCCACAAGTCTGGAAAATCCAAACTCCCCAAACGACAGACAAGGTTAAGTGCACTACTGACCGGAATTCAGAACAAAAAGAAAACTACTCCGTAGGGAATTATTCGCAATGTGACTGGTACATGCAATTACAATTGCGGAGAAACCAACAGAAATAGCGAGGAAAATTTTGGGAAGTGCCGAAAGGAGCGGGATGGTATTGGCTGTGCGGAGACCAAGCCCTTAAAGTACTCCCTCCCTGGTGGACAGGTTCTTGTACGTTACGGGTAGCGTCCCCAGACATTAAAGTAATAACACATCGCCATGGCATGGGGGGAATTAAATCCCCAATTGGAAAACAAAAAAGAGCAATGGATAATCCATTGATTACTCGGTCTACTACCTTTCACTCATTTGTAAGATGGTTAATCCCAGCATTAGCAGTCAGTGAATTGGAAACAGCAATAGTAAACATAGCAGGAGTCATTGAGAAAATCGGGAATGCCACATCTGATGCTATAAAAGCTTTACAAGAAGAAACTACCAAGCTTTCAAAAGTTGCATTACGAAACAGGATGGCTTTAGACATCAGGTTGGCTTCCCATGGAGGAGTATGCGCAGTAGTAAATTCAAGCTGCTGTACATACATTGATGAAAGTGGAAGGATATCAGAAGATTTAAAAATCATACATGACCAAACAACAATCTTACATGGAGTAACTAAAGACAATACCTCTTTGGGGTTTGAAGAGATTTGGAATACTCTCGCTTCTTGGCTACCTAATTGGTTATGGCTGAAGAGATTATTTTTATTAATGATTTTTATTATTGGAGTTCGTATTCTTGCCTGCATCATGATCCAGTGTTGTAACTGCTGTACAAGATATAATGAGTTTGTATAGTGAGGGCTGTAGCATATAAGCTACAAGCCGTCAAAAGAAAAGGAGGGATTGATACCTGCGAATATAGATAGAAGCTCCTGAATGCTCCCCTTTACCAAACAAAAGCAAATCTTTGGGAATAGTCAAGACCCTTGTAAGAGAAGAAGCTCTTGAATATTCCCCTTTACCAAACAAAAGCGAATCTTTGTGGACAGTTAAGATAAGAAGCTCCTGAATACTCCCCTCTAGACAGCCAGCCCTTGGGGAGCAGATATACGGAGCCATGAGGATAAGAACGTTGCAGGGGGATCATTAGACCAGAACAAGCCGACCTTGAAGGACAGAGTAGACGTGATCCCAGAACTGAGTTTGCGCAGAAGCAAAGCTCAATCAGCGAACTCAGTGAGGAAGACTACGAGCCTTTATCTGAAGACCCCCAAAGACCACCTGAGGACCACCACAGAGGATGACTGCGCATGCGGATTGGACATTTACACATGTTAGTAAGTTCCAGGAAATCTCGTGTTTATGTAGACGAATTCCCGGAAATCCTATGAATATGTATATTTTCATAGTAAATAATTACTGAAAGTCCATCAAGCCTTTGCAGCACTTATGGTGGAACTCTCCCCAGTGCTGCCCGGCGCCGCCATAAAGAATGCCTGCTTTCTAAAACTCCACAATTAACTTTTAGAGAGTGAATTATTTTGCCGCTTTCTGGTAACAGCGTGGTGCTTAGTTGCCGGCTGGGGTTCAACCACGACACAGCCCTACAAAAAGAAATCAAATTCTTATCACAGATGGTAACACATAATCGATTCGCCCTAGAATACCTTTTAGCAGCACAGGACAGAATATGGGCGTTATTGAATAACGGCTGCTGGGGCCTTTATGGAAATCAAGACCAGAAATGTGAAACTGATAGAAACAAGAGGAAGACTCCTTTAAAAATATTACATGAAGTAAGGCAGGGATCTAGAAATCTATTTGGGTGGTTAACCTCTTGTCTCTCAGACTGAGGTAGAAGACTCTGAACTGAAAGGATTTAGGTTGCTGTATTCACTCTCTTGTATTGCTGTGTAGTTATCTATGTGCGTTTACAGTGTTGTATTGCCCTATGCGCTCGACTGACTTACGACTAAAATAATGAATAGTATAGTGTGACCCTGACGGCCAAAAGAAAAGGAGGGACTGTTAGGAAAATCTCATTCCCTAACTGTTGTACCAATCAGTCTCCAGAGTAGGAAACTGTATGAACTTTCTCAAGCTATAGACAGTTTAGATTGCATACCGCACAGTCATGGTTCAGTCAGCATGACTAAAGGGCCCCAGCTCATTGCAAGGAGGAGCACAGCCCCCGCCCTGACAAAGAAAGGAAACCCCTGGACTGCCCAGATCACGCCAGCATCCCAGCCCCTCCGACACCTCCGTGAGTCCCTCCCATGAGCACAACAGGTCTGTGACCACCACGTGCTTTTCAGTTTGCCTTCCCAGACCAAGCCAAACTGTGACACCAGAACTTTGGTCCTCCCTGTCTCCCATGGAAAGCTAGAAATGGCGTTATCACCATCAGGCTCCTGGGGGATATAAAGAACACTCGGCAGGCAGCAGCTGCATCCTGTTGCGTAGGCTTTGAACCAGCCCTGGTGAGAAAGCTGACCAGCAGACGGTGGTACACAAGAAAAAGCTCCTGTGTAAAGATGGCTTCAAAGACATGCGCAGGAGAACTTGACTGACAGTGACCTCGCCTATACAAGTGGGTCTAGTGTTAGAAGAAACCAGGCAGAAACCAGCTGAAAGCAGCAAAGTTGCAACAAAATAGTGCAACCTCAGCTAATAAATATGCATTAAGCGAGCTTGCACGGGGGGGTTGTGTGTACAAATACGCAAAAGTGAATGGTAACAGGCGATCTCACGGCCAAAGCCATTCATAAAAATGAATATGTGAGCAGCCTTAAGACTGCGTATAAGGAGTCAAGAATTGTAACACGGGGTCCTTCTCAGGCTCCCAGCCACGAGGCACCTTTATGGCCGGCAATAAAAAGGGGTTTTAGCTAGCGTGTACCTCTGCTGCCTTCTTTCCTCTACCCACGCAAGAACTAGAAGAGAAGAAAAGTGCAAGCAAATGCATTTCAGTAAAAGTTCAGGTCAACAGTTAAACAGCCAAAACTCTGAATAGATACGCTGACCCTTACTCAGCTATTTATTTTATCTTCCTTTGATATGGAACTAAGCACATTCCCTTCTACCCACAGTCTTTCCTCCCAGCCTCACAGCTCTCCTACAGAAGAAACATAAGCTACAAAAGCTACAAAAGACAAAAAAACCTGCTTTGGTGAACACCAAAACAGCCATGACTTTCTCAAACTCTTCACTGCCCCACCTGAGAGTCAAGGGACAGGGTCTCCTCAAGGCTCTTTCGCAGGCACTGCCCTGAAACCCCCTCGCTGCTTCTCTACTAGTGCACAGAGATTAGGAAGAGTTTCATTTTTAAGTCTCTGGAGACAGTTTCTGAAATTAGACAAGTCATTTTGAACGAGGATAAGCCCTTTGCCTTGCAGCTGGCAACCAACAGGGATGTGGACCCAGCAGCACAGACCGCTGCCATGCACAAACCACCACCCTACGCACAGGGAAAGCACAACAAGTCAGATGTGGTACCCGGGAACGCTCTTCACATCAGGGCTCTGCATGAGCAGGTTAGTTCTTGTAGTCAGACACAGAAATCAGAAGGGATTTCTTCTTGTGTTGCTGAAGTAGACTTTTAAGTAGATATTGCCCAAGGCGGCAAAAACAGCCACAAAAAGTTCAAGCGGGTACTTTCATCCTCACTAGATGCACATCATTGAAGTGTTTCTCACATCCCCTTCTCTAAAGGGTCCCCCCTTAAGATGCATTTGAGTGACGTCACCATTGAGCAGACACCACCACCAGACATTTCTCTAGACTGAAGGCTGACAGCAGGGTACAAGGACAGTCCTTTCTGGACATCTCACTCCGGCGCAGAAATGCTGGAGACTTCCTTTAAGGACAGAAATCCCAAGAGCTACAAGAAGCTTTTTAAATCAGGCACGGCAAATGGAAAGCAAACAAACAAACAAACAATGACAGGTAAACCTCTGAGGCACTAAAGAGGAACAAAAGGTCTCCTGTTAAGCCCACTGCCCCTCACAAAACAGACAAGTGGCTTAAAGAGATGCCCACAAAGAAACCGTGGATGGAAGACAACCCTGAGAACTCCAGTACAAGCGACCAACGGGGAAACAGGAGTGCTGACCCTTCTGCTCCTCCTACGAGCTCTTCACCAGCCACGTGAAGAGGCAAAACCAAGGATGATCGACCCGGATCTGACAAGAAATTGCCCCCCCCAAAATCCAAAATGATCAAGAAATCTATCTGAAATACAGATTCACATCCACTATCACGGATGATGAACCTCGTCCTAAGCACACATTGTGCCTTCAGACAGGAGCTAAGGACTGCATGAAGTCACCACCACGAGCAGATGTTCAAACCCGATGCCTCCAGAACACGCAGACAAGCATCCACCATTTTTTCAGCAATGCTTCAAGTCACGCGATAGTCAGGCCATGACTTTACAAAATGTCACCAAACTTAACGATAGCAGCCTCTTTGCAGGTTTCTTACTCAAAAGCAAAACCCAAAGAGCCACACGCCCTTGGGGAAACCCTTGTCCTTCCGTGCGGCTGGTGTCTTCCCATGGCTCTCCCCCAAGGCAGGGGAAATGACCATGAATTTGGAAGTCTACATAAATTCAGAAGTACACTTAGTCCTCTGGCAATCATTACCTATGGGCCAGAAGTCCTCTCACCCCTCCACACAAGTGCCCCTTACTTGGCTGGCAGTCATTCTCCAGGAACCGCAAGTCCTCCCTCCCTACCGACCTACTGACTCACCAGAAATGAGTCGTACCGCACCAGAAGTGACTCTGCCCAAACTGCTGCAGACATATTAAACCAGAAATGATGGTTTCAAAACAAAAACCACTACACAATCCACCAGAACAGCAAAACATCAACCAGAAGAAACATCGTACAGAAAGGCCCCTATCAAAACCCTAAAAAGGCAAACAAACCATAAAAGGATGCTCCACAAAAAAAGACCACGCAGAACACAAGGTAAGGTAAAAATAACCTAAACCCAGGGACCCAGGGCCAACAAACCCAGATTCTGCCCATAACAATAACACGCTTTAATCCTAACTCACTTAAACTCCGGCATACCATAACCCTGCCACCCCATAACCCTAGCAAGCTGTACCCCTAGCATCCCATAACCCCAGCACACTGTAGCCCTACGATATCAAAAAAATTGAACGCGAACTCCCTGGAAATCTCTGCCAGGGCCTTCAGGTGGCCCCGGATTTCAGACAGCGCAGCTTTGAAGTGGGAGTGGGACAGAGCCACTGGGATGTCACCAGCATCCATCTTCACATCATCCCTCACACCCTGAACAAGTACCTGGGTTAAACGCTCCCGGGGAGAAAGGCTGAGGCACTCGGAGCCTCGTAACAGGCCAGCCATGGCCACAGGGCTTCAGCTCATCATTTCTGTGTCAGAGCCACCAGGAAGATGACCCCGTCCTCCTTGCCACACCCCTCGGGGCAGCCGTGCCCAGAGCCGGGTGGCTGGATACGGCCTTTGCTCTACGGGGAGGTGCTTCCTGGGAGCAGGATCTCTCATGGGGCACTGGGAAGCCCTCCTCAGGCCTGGATGCCTGAGAAACATCTCTGCGCCGCTCCATATTTCACCAAAACCAGGGGTGGAGGAAGGCTGCTCTGGTGGCCTGCAAGAGAACCAGCTCACCTGGGCTGCTCTGCGGCTGCCAGGTGCCTTTGCTGTCAGGCGCGTCTCAGCGTTGCTCTGCAATCGGCTGTCACCTCCCTGCAGGAGGACACTCTCCAGTGTGCACTACGTCTCTGCTTGGTCACCCTGTGGACAAAGATCGAAAGGGAGGGATGGGCTTTGCTTTGTCCCCATTCCCAGGGTGCCACAAGAGAGACCTGCCACCTCCAAATCAGCTGCGTGACGTGGACGCCACATACGAGCTGCAGACATGGGTCAGGAAGGCTGGGGGGGGCAGGCAAGACATTCTGCAGAGCCCCCCGCGCTGGCAGAAAGCAGGGCTGGAGACAACGGCAGGAAGCCCAGGGCAGCTGGTGGTGGGGCCCGGCAGGGTACAGCACCCACAGAAATGCCCGGCTCCTTCAGCCTCGGCCCCGGGGCTGCAGCACGGGGGCCAGCACCAGCTGGGGCTTCGCTGGGAAAACACAGCTAGGGGTGACCCTGACGCCCCACACGCCTGCCCGACCCGGGATCTGGCAACCTGTCCCTTTGCCCATCGCCACCATGGGATCCAGAAAGCAGCGCTGCTGGCCCTCGTGTGGTCCTGAGCCATCTCTCGATGGATGAGTCTTTAACCAGCAGGCCTAAAAAGAGGAAAAATTGCCCAGAATTAAGCTCTTCTCAGGGTTTTGCAGGCAGTAGGGTTTTTTTGAGCTGCCTGGTGCTGCCGTTCCTGGGGAGCGCCCAAGAAACAGGGCGGCTGCCTGTACCTGCAGGCAGGCAGCGGAGTGTGCGCAGCGGGAGCGAGCGATGGTTCGTGCGGCTGTTGAATGAGTTCAGGCTTCAAATGTGTCCAGCCTGGTACAGCTGGTTCATTTTTTCTTGCAGGCTGAATTTAGAGCTTAAATAGTATGTTTTTAAAAGCAAAATCAACAAGCAAACAAACAAAAAACCAGCTGGGCGATGTTTTTCCTTCCAGCTGGGCTTTTTCTCCCCAGCCCTGGCCACTCGGCAAGGTGACCATGGGCCTGCGGGGGGGGGCGGGGCCCAGCCGGGGCGGGGGACGGTGTCCGCGCAGGGTCAGGCAGCAGGAAGGGGCGCCCCGGGGCATGCTGGGAGCTGTAGTGCTGGGCCGTGGGGCTGCCGGGCGGCCATGTTGGTTCCCGGGGCATGCTGGGAGCTGTAGTGCTGGGCCGTGGGGCTGCCGGGCGGCCATGTTGGTTCCCGGGGGAAGCTGGGAGCTGTAGTGCTGGGCCGTGGGGCTGCCAGGCGGCCATGTTGGTTCCCGGGGCTGGAGAGCTGCCTGGCAGAGAAGGAGCTGGGGGTGCTGGTCGACAGCCGCCTGAACATGAGCCAGCAGTGTGCCCAGGTGGCCAAGAAGGCCACTAGAATCCTGGCTTGTATCAAAAATAGTGTGGCCAGCTGGACAAGGGAAGTGATTGCCCCCCTGTACTTGGCACTGGTGAGGCCACACCTCAAATCCTGTGTTCAGTTTTGGGCCCCTCACTACAAGAAGGACATTGAGGTGCTGGAGCGTGTCCAAAGAAGGGCAACAAAGCTGGTGAAGGGTCTAGAGCACAAGTCTTATGGCTGAGGGAGCTGGGGTTGTTCAGCCTGGAGAAAAGGAGGCTGAGGGGAGACCTTATCACTCTCTACAACCACCTGCAAGGAGGTTGTAGTGAGGTGGGTGCTGGTCTCTTCTCCCAAGTAAGAAGTGATAGGACGAGAGGAAACGGCCTCAAGTTGCGCCACGGGAGGTTTAGATTGGATATTAGGAAACATTTCTTCACTGAAAGGGCAGTCAGGCACTGGCACAGGCTGCCCAGGGAAGCGGCGCAATAACAGTCCTGGAAATGTTCAAAAAATGTGTGGATGTGGTGCTTAGGGACATGGATTAGAGGTGGACCTGGCAGTCCTACCACTCTTTTCAAAATTAAACCCGCTGATGTTATTTTTCACACGTTAGCTACCAGCAAGCGTCTACTGGGAGCTTTGTTCTGTCACTAGTCTTCACTCTGCTAACGTTCAGCTATCGCTGAAAATCTCATCACACTGCGTAGTTTACTGAAAACTTTTTATTGTAATCCAAAAGTGACATAACAAGGCTGCAATGTATTCTGCAAATCATCTCCTGATATTTTATAACTGAGACCAGCTTCTCCTGCCAGGCAATTAAAACAAAATTCCACTGTGAAAATTTTCAGAACAGAAAACTCCACCCAAACTAATTAACGGTGGTTAAAAATCAGATGCCCCAGCAAGACCTTTCATGGTAGATGGTCACAACTCACACTTCTGCACAAAACGTTCACTTTTTAAAGCTCCGATGTAAAATTCAAACAGACAAGTGGCGATATTTGAAGTGCAGCACAGGGTCTTTCATGTCATTACTTGCAACGCTTGAATTCGTTCCCATTTTAACAAAATTTAATAGCGATGACTTGGGAATTAAGTCTTTTCTTATTATCTGTCCTTCTATGTAGGGACAGATTTCACTTTTTGCTCATCTTTCTTCTTATCTGTGCTCTTCTTCCATTTTTTCTGCTTGTCTTTGTGGCCCTTTTCCAATTCCCTTTCATTTCCAATGTGTTCCTTCTGCTTCTTGTGTTTCTTCTGCTTCTTGTCCTTCTTCTTCTCTTTCTTCTTTTCCTTTTCCCTGCTGTCTTGACTCTCTCCGGAGCTGGCACTGCTCCTGTGCCTTCCAGGCTGACTCTCGGAAGGGCTTTGGCTACAGCTGCGCCTGACACAGGCACTGCTTTGGCTTTGACTTCGGCTCGCTTCAGGCTGGTCAGCTGCAGCAGGTGCTGCTGCATCCTCTGTCACCTTATCAACAGCCTTTGCTTTTGGCTCTTTATGGTTTTTTCCTGCCGCTTCCTCACCTTTGGCAGCTACATCCCTCTCGCTGTCAGCGTCATTGCGGTCTGGCACAAACACAGCCTCATCAGTCTCTCGAGTTAGATCAGAGGAGAGCTGTGAGGAGCTGCTCACCTGAGGCTTAGGCTCGACAGCGCTTTTATTGCTTTGTCCAGTCGCGTTCTCTTTCTCATTTTTTACACCTGGCGATTCCTGTCTCAAAGGTGGTTTATCACCACCTGGCTCTTTCTCTTCATTGCTCTTTACTTCTGGTACCTGCTTCTCCTTCTCTTTTCCTGCATTTTCATCTCGAGGTTTGGGTTGGGTCCTCCAATGGGCGCTTGGAATCGCGAGCAGCTTTGCGATCAGACTGCTGCCGCTCACGCGCAGGGCTGGAGCTGCTCCTTTGGCACCTCCAGTGCGCTTTTCGGACAGCTCTGCTCCTTCCTCTCTCGGCTTACTTTTCTGTGCTGATGTAGATTCTCTCTTTTGAGAAGGGGAGTCTTTTCTCCTTGCTGATTCACTCTTTTCATCTCTATGCTTGGAACTAGAATAATCTCTGTTGCCATCACGGTCAGATTTTTTGTCTTGGTTAGCAGTAAAGTCCTTAGCAGCGGATCCATGGCCAGTATCATGCTTCTCTGAAAATCTGTGGTCTTTGGAAGATTGAGAAATATAAATATTTTTTCCATTTCCTTGCTCAGTAGCACGTTCCGAGTGGTCTTTTTCTTGCTGAACACTGCTCTGTCTCTTCTCAGAAGTGTCTTTGTCTGACAAAGAATGATCCCCGTCTTTGGTTTTTCCTCTTTCACTTGACATCGAACTTTTTGAACTTTTTGCATCACGCTGGGAGCTTTCATAACTCACCTCTTTTGTAGCTTTCTGTGTTTCCTTCAAAGGCTCCGTCTCTTTTTCACTGTGTTTTACAGGGTTTGGTGGCTTAGCGCTCACATTTTTTATAGCATTAGCAGGTTCTCCTACGCTTGCGGGCACCTGGGTAGATTTAATGTCTTCCTCTTCAGACTCAGAGTCATCTTTCTCCCACTTTGACTGAGGGACCTGGATAATAATAACGATGTCTTCCTCAGGGGCTGTTATATCATTATGATACTCCTCCATGCTCTTAATGACAGTTCGTTTTGCATCTGGCTTTTCTTCAGTCTTTCTAACGGGGCTTCCTCCAGTAGAACTAGTGCTAAGGGGAAAAAAGCTGACATTAATAATGGCTGAGATATACGCACCGCCACCTTTTGTAACATGTTATAAAACGGCTTTTGTTTCAATTCTAAATCTTCAGTATTTTTTCAAAAGATGTTCAATTAAGGGAACAGACGAGAGAAAGGATGAGACCACCAGCTAAGATCATGAGCAATCAATTAATTGAGTATCTTCCCACTCTACATTTAATTAACCAAGACACAAGATTATCAGATTGGGGACTGTCTGACCTGGTAATTCCTTCATGTCCTGCTCCTACCAATGGCAGATAAATTAGATAGACATTCGTGTTTCAACATCGAAGCAAGTAATTATGGAGAGGTA
Source organism: Theristicus caerulescens (assembly GCA_020745775.1). Lineage (NCBI taxonomy): Eukaryota > Metazoa > Chordata > Aves > Pelecaniformes > Threskiornithidae > Theristicus > Theristicus caerulescens. Next base: position 39,157 of record JAJGSR010000062.1, read on the forward strand.
CACACAACCAAAGTCTTACTCTCATGTCCCAGTGTTTTTCTCCAGAAAAATGTACATTTTAAAAACTTTTTTGAATATCAAGACACTCTCTTAAGTCTCCAGTGACGTCTTAAATGTTTTGAGTTGGCTTTGTCCTGCTTCTTTAGATGCTGAAATGTAAGTAATAACAGCTTCACACTAGATCACTTGTCTTTTTTTCACATGTCACACAATGCAATATGGAGGAGAGATGTCCAAGGTAAGGGCCAAACAAGTTGGCACCGAGCTGGAAGCGGTGTAGCTGTGTCAACATGGCCCTGCACTCAAAGCTAAAATCAGTACAATGTATTGGCAACCGAGCTGCTATTTCTGCAAGGTACAATTTCATGTCATAATGACAAAAGTAGGTCATTGCAGTACCTTGCCATTTTTAAAAGGCAAAATACTGCATGGTACAGACACGTCTGTTATCCTTGCCTTTAGCAGTAAGCTGGATCTGAAGGAAGACACAGAGGGGACTCCTCAGAGAGTCAACATAGAATGAATAAGAAGAGGGGAAATAATGTCCCAGAAGTAAGGGTCTAACACGTCACCAATGAATTAACCTTATTGGCTTTCTGTGCAGTACAGACTGCTTGTTTTCTTTAACAAAATTTGATTTTGGCCCAAGTACAGCTTAACAGGAAGGATCACAGATGATGCACTCATTTAGCAGGGATTTCGCTGCTCATTGCATTAGTCACCATAAAGGGGGGGAGGGAGGAAAGAAAGAACAGGAAAAGAAAAGATGCGGTACCTGGTGCCATCTACAAGAGTTGAACTAGATCCATCAGCTGCCGTTACTTTTCTTCTCACTTTTCCCTTTGCTTTTTCTTGTTGAACTTTGCCGCTGTTGGGCTCAGGTTTCTCAACAGGTTCTTTTGCATGCAGCACATTTTCTCCACTCACAGCCTTTTTGCCCGTTTCTTGGTTAAGTTTCATCTTTTTTGGGCGGGTGTTAAGAAAAGCAGATTTCTCCTTTTCTGGAGTTTGCTCTCCTTTTTCACCATCAGGCTCAGTCTTCCCCTTCGGTGATCTGTTCGATTCAGCAGTTTCTGGTTTAGAGGCCTTTATGGAAGTCGCTTCATGTTCTTTAGCAACCTTTTCATCTGCTTTTCTTTTCCTTTTTTCAGGTTTTGCATCAGAGGGTTTGCTTTTTTCAGCAGCTTTTTTTGACTCGCCCTCTTTGGTGGAGGGCTTCTCCGACTTGGTTTCTTTTTGATGGCCTGTCTTTGCCGTCTCCTCGTTGGCTGGTCTGGTTTCTGGGTGAGGTTTTGTCACTTTGGGGTGAACTTCCCCTGGGGAACCAAGAGCCTTCTCATCCTTTTGAGAGGAAGACGTTTTAACATTGTCTGTCTTTGGCAACTCCTCCTTCACTTTTTTCACAGCAGGTTCCATTGGAGGAGACTCTTCACGATCGGTGTCCAGCTTCTCCTGGGAAGCTTTAGCTGGTTTTATTATCTTGTCTCTCTTAGGAAGAACAGCCACTTCTGCTTTCCGCTTTGTCTTGTCAAGTTTTGCTTTTGGCTTCTCCTTCTCTTGTTTCTCCTTTTCAGATACTGGTTTGAAAGCGATAGAATCTGCTTCCATAGGCTCGTCTCTCACAGGGGTGGCATCATCTCTTCCTGGGAGCATGAACAGAGAGTCCGTTTTAACATCTGCTGCTGTAACTGGCTCTTTTGGTTTTCTCGCACCTTCTAACAACTCAGCTTTGGGAAATCCTTCATTCTCCTCCCCTTTGCTTCTCTTCTGGTGTTGTTTATGTTTATTTCCTTTGCCATCTCCCAGGGGATGTTACACGGGAAGGGGAACAGACGCACACGGTGGACTGAACCTCAAGCCCTTGCAACCGTATTCTGGGCGCTTTCACAAGTGGCGGTGAAGAGCCCACAGTCCCCCAAAAGAAGAGGAAAACCACACCCGAGTTATCTAAAGCAAAACTAGAAACAGAGAGCTAAACCACCCACGACTGCATTCACAGCCCTTCATTTGAGCTGCCTTCAAGTTGGGTGTCCAGCCTCAGGCTGGGTGTCCCGCTTTCAGCAGGGTGTCACCGAGAGTCCTCGGCCATCAAGGAGAACAACGGGGCTGGAGCAGGCTGGGAAGCCGGGCTGCTCCCATCCTGGCCAGGGGATGCCCGCAGCCCAGGCAAAGTCTGCCGCTCTCAGTGACCCCGAGCTGCCTGCGCAGCCCCTCCGCTGCCCAAGGGCTCTCTCCCCTCTGGCGACTGGCGGGGTGCTGGCCCTCTCACGGCGGCTCAGGAATCAGCTCCTCGGCCACTCCCTCACGCACTCAAGGTGTGAGCACCGCCAGCTCCTGCCAGCTGGATACCAATGGCTGCCCCGAACAGCTGCCTGGGAACGGGAGAGCTGGGGCAGCAGCCGGCCCTGGCACTCAGCTTGAACCACAACTGGCAGCAGAGACTCTGCACCATCTCTGCAGCTCGCCAGCGCCTGCAAGGCGTGAAACTGAGTGTCACCGCCGTGAGGCTCTGATCGATCCCTTCCTGCTGCGTAGGCTACGGCTTCTCCATACCCGCATCTCAAACCTCAGCTTCCCAAGTCTTCTGGTTAAGAGTGATATATACCCACCGTGGGCTGCTTTCTCCAAGTCCTTCAGGATTTCCTTTAGGACTTCAGAGGGCTGCTGGGAAGATTTGCCTATTTCAGCTTTATACTTTGCTCTTTGAGGACCTTAACGGAAAGCATCAAGTTAAATTTCTCACAAATAAATACCGAAAATGAGTGCTTAGTCTGTGAAGTCAGTCAAGACTACTCACCCCTGGCATGCCAGGTGAGCTCCAGCGCCCGATCCAGCCGAGAAGGTGGAAAAGCCCTCCCTGTACCCACATCTGCAACCAAACACCCACGAGAAGTTTCCATCAGACATTGGGATATTCACCATCATAACTGAATAGCAGAACACAGAAGGGGATCACGTAACGACATGGCACACACGATGCAGGTCTGTATGCTCACACCTGCAAGAGATGCCTCGCTCACATTTGGGCTTTGAGCTGGCAGCTCTCAAAGGAATTAAAAAGCCGTGACGTACCCATGCCATCTCCCTGTGCGTCAGCCCTGGAATCCAGCCAGGAAGCTGGATATCCATCGCCTCCTGCCACGTCTGTAAACAAAGAGAACAGAGAAGCTCCCATGAAGGATTTCAATATCCTTCTTCAGATCTGAACAGCAGGGAACGCAGTTCAAACGCGGGATTGCTCCATGGCACTTGCCCTTCCACTCAGGAGCATCATGCAGACAGTTACTGGGTGCCTGGACCATGCCGGTCTAAAACAAAGCATGCGCAGAGCTGTCGGGAGAAAGGACTCCCAGGAGCTCACACCAGCTCTAAACTCAAGCCCAACAAGCCCGCTGGCTTTGCAGCAGGCCCTGGAAGCAGCGCAGGGTCAGAGAGTCTGGGAAAGAACGCTTTGCAAGGCAGAGCGCCCCGAGGCACATCACTGAGCTCGACCCATTCCCTCTCTGCTCGTCTGCATGGCTGAGCAGCGGCCACGAAAATATTCAGTTCAATTGCCTACGGAATATTAAAACCTACACGCTCATTCATTCAAGTGCCATACTTGTGGGATCGCCCTGAGGGTCCTGGACGAGACCCAGCTGAGAAGGCGGGTGGCCGTCGCCTACAGGCACAGCTGTAACCAAGCACGTTTCCATCAGATGTTGTGAGCTACTTCTTTCTCAGTGACCTGCAGTGACTGCAGGGGGGTCAGGGAATGACGTGGCGCCCAGACGTGGCTGGAGATTTCCAAAGCTGCAGAGGGGCCTGCATGACCTGTGGGCTGGCACCTGGCAGCTCTCAAAATACCATTTCCAGGCCATGCGCCACACCCCTCAAGGACCGAATGGACAAACATAGGGCCCCTCGGGGATTCCTTACTGGGAGATCTCTGCGGTGCACAAAGGAAGCCCATATGAAAGCAACGGAGGAAAAAACGATCATTGACACGTCTTGTGGAGAAGAGGCCACTGGCCAGGGAGAGGCTGCACCAGCGCTGCCCTGTCTGTTCCCCAGGCTGCGGGCCGGGGCTGTGTGTCCCAGGGGGCCTGGGTTCACCCAAGGAGAGCACTGCAGGGCTAGAGCAGGAATGCTCCTGTTTCCCTGAGCAGACACGTCCCAAGGATGGACACTTCCGAGGCTGAAAGCCAGGAGCCAGCCAGGGAGCAGCAGAGCCACGGTGCCGGGCACGGCGGTGACCAGCCTGGAGGAGAAGCGCTCCGTGGGCCCCTGCGGTGCCCCTCTGGCCCCAACGCCCAGGCCGGGGGAAGGCTGTCCCGGGGCAGGGTGGCACAGGGCCGGCTCTAGGGACAGTTTCTCTTCCCGCGGTGCCCCAGCAGCAGCCACAGCCCCCTGCACCTCCCCGCAGGGTGCCTGCCTCCCGCTGCCTGCGGAGCTGGCCACGGCTCACCCGGCCCCGCTGCTCTCCCAGCCCTGCCCCACTACGACCCCCAGCCCTGCTGTCACCCCGAGGTGTGGTGGGTGCTGTGCCACCCTGCCGGGCCTGGGTGCTGGCCCTTGCCTGCCCGCATACCTAATCCCCGTGCTTGCCACGGAGCAGCCCTGACGTCCCAGGCTTGCAGGAACACCAGGAGGAGGAGGAGGCGGGCAGGGGCCACAGCCCCCCGCGCCTGCATCATACTGCTGCCACTGCTGCTGCCGCCGCTGCTGCTGCTGCTGCTGCTGCCGCTGGCACTGCTGGAGCGGTTCCTGTGGCACAGCACCGTACATCACGGCGTGGCACAGCCAGGCTTTGTGACTTCACAGCCCGGCCTCCCCACTGTGGCCACGCCCCAGGGCACTGCCCCTCCCCTAAGCACCACTCCCAGCACTTCCGGTCCCCACCGCGGCCACGCCCCAGGGCACCGCCCGTCCCCTAAGCACCACTCCCAGCACTCCCGGTCCCCACGTGTCACCTCGGGATGGGGGGGCACACAATCCATGTGCAGCGGAGGCCCCTCACCTCATGGCCCTGTCCGGGTGTCGTGGCCGGCTCTCCGCAGTGCTGGGGTGGCCACCATGGCCAGGAGCAGCCCTCTCCGACGCTGGATCTGTGTTTCCTGGTGCTGAGGGGCTGCACCAAGGCTGGGTGGCACCAGTGTGGGGAACGCTGGTTGCGCACCGTGGGGCTTCTCTTTGGAGCTGCCCTGGCGTGGGATCGCTGTGGCGGCCCGCTGGCCCAGGGACTGAGACACGGGGTGTGAGGAGCAGCTGTGACACCCGCCGAGTCAGCGCGCAGCAAAACTCATCAGCCCAGGCTAATCCTGATGCGGTTCAGTGTCAAACACTGCCTTTTGGCTTGGAAGGGATTCTGGCCTAAACGCTCCCACAACCAACAGGCTACATCTCTTTGCACGTTGTGGGTCTGTTTTGTCAAATGGGTCACAAGACAGAAAACAAAACTTTTTAAAAAAACAACACCCAGCTTTACGCAGCACGTAAGCCTTTCTCCTGCATGCCCTGGTTCCCTCTCGTGCAGAGCAAAATCCTTGCGAACGCTGCATCCCTCCCACGTACAGCCATTGCCAATGAACTGCTGAGTCTGCAAACTATTGCGCTTCCTCCTTCTACACCCTTGTGGAGGGAGCAGAGGTGGAGAAGGGTGGACCTGTTTTTGGAGGCAGCACTGTGTATGGGAGTGCACAAGCGCTCGGGGCAGCCGCTGGGCAGCCTGGGTGAGACGGGGTGCTCGGCACAGGAGGAGGAGTGCTGGGAGGAGGTGCTCGTAAAGCCCAGCAAGGCAGCCTGTGCTGGTAGGGAAAGGCCGTTCTGCCTGGCTCCCTGTCAAGGCTCTTACAGAACTGGAATTGTCCCGACATTGCCGTTATACCACCATCTTCTGGCTTGGACATCCAGCCTCCGACAGGCTGCATGCATGCAGACCACAGGCGCCTGCGCAGAGAACCAGGGCATGAAAAGCAGAAACATGGACTGTACGCATGCAGATCTGCAGACAAACACCACAGGGCGCCTGCACAGAGGCCAGGGTGCGAAAAGCAGAAGCAGGGACTGCACGTACACAGGCACATTCTGCGCCTGCGCATGGCCCTATAAAAGGACCGCGCACACCTTTTGAGGTGTGGCTGCTGCTCCTGCTTCCCCTCCTACCTGGTGCACCCCTCGGAACCTGCTCCTGCAGGCACTTCGACACCTGGACACAGAGGCTGGAGCGGCTGGACAAAGAGACTCTGTCGACTGGACGCCGTCGGACTCGGAGTGGTGATAGCCAGTTCCCCCACGTGGCCCTCTTCTCACCCGCCTGAGCACGCCTTCTCTCTCTCTCTCTCGCTCATTTTCCCCCCTCTCTTTTTTCCTCTCTCTCCGTTTTTCCCCACTGCCTCCCTACCCGCTTCCTCACCCCTTCATTCGCCGAAATAAAGTTAAAAGGTTGTACGGCATCTGACCCTATTCCGTGTCTTAATCTCGTCCTAGGCATCGCATCGAAACCTCCCCCGACGTTGGATCGGGACATGGTCCTTCTCTGGACCCCCTCCAGCCTGGCCACATCCTTTTTGTGTAACGGGGACCAGAACTGTACGCAGTATTCCCTACGCACCCGCAAAAATCCCAATGGAAAAAACCAATGAGTTGGAAGACAGTGACTCAGCAAGACTTCAGATCAGCCCAGCGCACGCAGCAGCCGACCCCCATCCTTCACCTCCTGGCTGAAGCCTGCCTGGCCTGCAAAGACTCTGAAGGAGCTCCTTCAGGGAGCATGCTAACACCTCGCATCATGTCTTGCTACTCTGCCCTAGCTTTTGTGTTTCCTGAAAGCGTAAAGCAGTTGGTTTGGTTCAATTGCGGAGATCCTGCTTGCAAAGCCTCCGCACGTGGCACAAGATGCAACAAAGGCACCCAGTAAGGGCAAGGGTGACAGCAGGGAGCTAAAGGGATTGGTTTCAAGAAGGGGACAATGCCCATCAGCTGTTTCATACCGAGCCAAGTCTCAATGCTCTTGCACAGTTTTGGCTTGGACTCCGTTCAGCCCAAGCGCAGGGAGAGTTTGCTCATTCAAGTCTCTCACCATTTCTTTGCTGGAATTCTTACTGGTAATACCACTAGACTGACTACACTGGAAAATCCTCGGGATTTGCCCTAGCAAATTGGACTTCTGTCTGACACTCTACACTGACAAAGACTATAAAACCTGCAAAAACCAGCAACAAACACAACAAAAAAGACCACACCACGCCCATGCCAGCCCCTCTGAGAAACCCCAGTGCTCTCCATGGCACTAGGAGAAGTTGGAACCTCTTATTTCACTTGACTTGCTAACAGCTTCCAGTATTTTTGCTTGCCCTTTGCTAAGGCTCACCTCAGCCCACCAGAGATCATCGCTTGCTCTCCTGCTCTCTCCTCGCGAACCGGAGGGCTGGCTCCTGGCCGTGCCGCAGCTTCCTTCATCCCAGGGAGCCCCTCGGTCGGTGCTGAGGCTGTGCGGTCGGTGCTGAGGCTGTGCAGCCGGTATCGGCCTTCAGCCCTGCGCTGGGGCATCGGACATGGCGAGGGGCGAGGCACAGCAGGGGCTTGGCGTCTCACCCAGCCTTTCTTTCTGCTTGCAGCCCAGCTACCCTCTCCCCGGCCCTGCTGGTGCATCAAGAGTGGGGACCAGGGGAACGAGCTTTCCTGGCCGGGGCAATGGGAGAGGTGGGTGCAGAAATGGTCAGTGCTGGCAGCCCCCAAGGAGGAAGCAGCGTGTCCGAAGGTGCCTGATCCTCCCCTGCCCATTGGGACACCCTGCTGCTCTCAGGGGTGGCAGTGCCCAAGGAGAGGCCATTGGCTGCCTGCTGCCGGCCCTGGGAAGCCCTGGGACGCACGGAAAGGCACTGGCAGGTCCCTGGGTGCCATGAGAAAGGCACAGCAATTCAGCAGTGTAAAATGCAAAGGGTATATTTCTAGGTAGGCAAAGTCAGGTCCCCACAAAATCAGGGCTTTTCAGGAAAAAATAGCCCGCAGAGGACTGACAGACTGACCCAGCCTCACGTAGCGCCGTTAAGCCGGCCTGAGCTCTGGAAGCGTCACTGCCACCGCCTGCATGGAGCCCCTGCGGAGCCCGGGCAGGGTGTGGGTGCCCAACGAGGACGTGTCGAACAAAAGGCTTGGGAGCCCGAGCAGAGCTTTGGCAGTCAAGCTACCCAACTGAAAAGCTGCCCCCCATAACTCCCCTCTCCCCAGACACCGTTCCTGCCTGGGCTTTCATTGTCCCCGCGGCACACGGTGGTGCCTGCACAGCTCTGGGTACCCCTGACAGCGCTGGCCTGGGCGCCCCGCAGTGCCCTGGCTGTGCGAGCCCCCGCATGCTTCCCCCTGCAGCTCTGCTCCCCTGGGCACCCAGCACGACTCTTCCTCCTCCTCTGCATCCTCCTCCTCCCCCCTTCTCTTCCCCCGGGGAAAATCCCCTCCTCAGCAGGGATGTGCAGCCGCAGCAGGGCACACTGCCAGGGACCAGGAGGTGCACGGGCCACAGAGAGCAGGGCTGCAGCCGCGCAGGTGCAGCAAAGCCTTGGGAGAGGGCTGCCCTTGGAGCAGGACTGAAGCTCCAGCCCTCCTGCCTGCAGTGGCCTTTCCCCGCCCCGCCAAAGCTCACCCACTGCCGAGTGCACATTTCACAGCCCCCAAGGAAAGACCCACAGCGTCAGACCCAGTTGTTTGCGGACAGGGCTTTACTGAAGAGAAGGAAGCGTTGGTGTTAACAGCCTGGCTGGCCGGCACTGGCCCTCGTCACGCTGGAGGAGGCTCTTGCTGGACATCTCTCTCGGGAGCCTCTGTGCCCAAGAGGCTCTCCTGGCACTCGCCGATGTGGACGAGATCTGCTCCCCGCAGCTGAGGAGTTGAATACAAAGCTCTGTAGCCTTGTATGCACAGAGAGGTGCAGAGCACCGCTACAAGTCTAGTCAGGACACATGGGGTGGGATCTGCTTCTGTCTGGAGAGAGCAGGCCCATGGTCCCTGCAATGCAATCCCAGCCTGCCGCTCTCCACGCCACGAGGGCTGTCGGGAAAAGACCCTCTTTGCCCAGGGGCTGCAGGCAGTCAAAGGAAGGAAGGGAGGGCACTGCTGGGCAGCGGCAGACACCGGGCACGTTTGGAGAGCCTTACCTGAGGGACTCCTCCTTGCCACCACGGCAACGGGCTCTTCGCTCTACCTTCTCGAGGAGGCGGGTCGCTGCTCCTCGCAAAGCCAAGTGGGTCCGTGGAGAAAGGCTCCTACTGCAGCAAGGACAAAGTCTCACATCTCGACCGAGACCCTCCTGCCTCTCCTCCCTCCCAGTTGCCCCCACGGTCCCATTCAACCCCAGCGGTGCTTGGGGCTGCAGAGAGGCACCTGGCATCAGGGACTGACCCCTGCCATTCCCACGGCATGAGAAAGGAGAGGATGCTGTGCATGTCCAGCCCCGTGGCGCTGGGATTTGCTCCCCCCACCCACAGCTGGGCCACCAGCTTCACTCTCCCAAGTACTTCGAGGAAACCACCAGCTCCCCCCAGGATGCCCCGACAGCCAGTGGGCAGCCTTGGCCGCACCGGTGGCCTCGCCGCCCCGTCCTGCGGGTGCTTTGGCTCAGCGGGCAGCTCGTGCTGGAGGAGAGCCGGGCACTGATGTTTTTAACGGTGCCTGATGAGCAGCATTGCTGCGGAAAGCTGCCTGCCACACAGGAGCATGGAGTGTGCGGAGCTTGAGCCTCTGGAGAGGAGGCAGATCGTGAAAGTCACCATCTGTCATCGCAGCACCTCTCTTTCTCTCGACCTTTAATTAATTAATTATTACCTGACAGGCATTGCAGCCTGTCCTGTGCTTTCTGATCATTTCTTTTTGTCCGAGGGAAAAGCCCATGCCCTTCCTCCTTAGGTGGGCGTGCTGCTGGAGATGGAGATAGCACTGGAGATGCAGACGCCACTGCAGGCGCCTTTGCAGATGGACGATCCATTCCTAAGAGCATTGCGGATGCCGTTGCAGATGGCGTTGCAGACGCAGGTACAGCAGCAGCAGAATATTCAATTGCAGATAGAAACCATTGCAGATGCCATTACAGATGCAGATGTCATTGGAGAGGCAGAATCCATTTACAGACAAAGATACCATTGCAGCTTCCATTGCAGATACAAATGCCATTGCAGGTGGCGCTGCAGAATGAATTAGCATTGCAGACGCCGCTGCAGATACCTTTGCAGATGCACAATCCGTTGGCCATAACATTGCTGATGCAGATACCAATGCAAACAGCACTGCAGGTGCAGATGCCACTGGAGATGCGGATACCTTTGCGGATGCAGATGTCACTGGAGATGTCAACACCTTTGAAGAAGCCGATACCATTGCAGAGAAAGATGCCATTGCAGATTCCTTTGCAGATGTCATTGCAGCTGCACGCACCCTTGCAAATGCAGATGTTACTGCAGATACCATTGCAGATACCATTGCAGATACCTTTTCACTCTCAAACACCATTGCGTACACCGCTGCAGGTAGCATTACTGACACCGTTTCAGATGCTGACATCGTAGCAGATGCAGATAGCACTATTTGTGCAGATGCCATGGCAGATAGCATTGCCGATGCAGGGGCCAGAGCAGATGCAGAGGATATTGCAGATGCTATTGCATTTCAAACCCCCAGGCGTATACCATTACAGATGCAGATGCCATTGCAGATGTCATTCCAGGGGCAAATACAATTGCAGAGAGCATACGATTGCAGACGGAGATGCCAGTGGAGAAGCAGATGCCACTGCAGACGTAGACCAATGTGGAGATGCAGATACCATTGCGGATACCACTGCAGATGCAGGTGGCAATGCTGATTCTGATGCACCTACCATTCCTGACAATTATGCAGACGCAGACACCGAAGCCAATACCATTGCAGATGCAGATGTCCCTGCAGATGCAGATACTGCTGCAGCTGCAGATACCACTGCAGAAACCTCTGCAGAGACTGTTGCTGCCGCAAAGTCAGGTGCAGCCACAATAGGAGAGGCAGATGCCACTGCAGATGCAGGTACCGCTGAAGATGCAGAAGCCACTGCAGACACTCGCAGCATCACAAACGCCATTGCAGATCCCTTTGCAGCTGCAGATAGCACTGCAGATGCAGATGCCATTGCAGATATCCTTGACAACGCCTTTTCAGATACAGCCACAGGCAGCGATACCATGAGGAAGAAACCAATTCAATTGCAGATGCAACGGCAGATCCAAGGGCAGATACAGACACAACCAACCCACCATTAGAGACACCAGTACAGTCACAGACACCCTGACACATACACCTGCAGGTGCAGTCAGAGGTACAGACAGAATTACACATACAATTACAGCCCCAAGAAGAGCCACAGACACGAGTACACACTCCGTTACACCTACAGATACAGATACAGACACCGATCTCATTCCTGAGAGGGGAACCAGCACAGAGAGCGGTGCCAGTACACCTAGCGATACCGGTGACAGTGACACCAGGTAGTGACAGACACACCGCTGAAGGTGCAGGGAGTGTCTGCATCTGAACTGGGTGTCTGCAATGGCTTCAGCATCTTCAAGAGTTACCGATGCAGTTGCAGATATAGGCACAAAACTGGTACAGTTCCAGTCACAGACACAATTACGCTTACAATTCAAGATACCGGTGCAGATTCCACTACACATCCCAATAAACACACATCAGGTGCTACTGAAAATACCCCTGCAGATCACATTGAAGATACCGCCCCAGACACAGATGTGACTGCAGGTTCCATTGCAGATGCAGATACCATTGCAGATACCACTGCACACTCAAACACCATTGCATGCGCCGCTGCAGATACCATTAGTGACGCCATTTCAGGTGGGGACGCCGTTGCAGATGAAGATACCAATACCGATGCAGATGCCACGGCAGACAGCACTGCCGATGCAGGGACCGTGGCAGATGCAGAGGATATTGCAGATGCTACTGCATTTTGCACACCTGCCCAGGATACCATTGCAGATGCCATTCCAGGTGCAAATAGGATTGCAGAGAGCACTGCAGGTGAACATACGACTGCAGACGGAGATGCTGTTGGAGATGCAGATGCCACTGCAGATACCCTTGGAGATACCGCTGCAGACACCATTGCAGCAGAAGTTATCATTGCAGATGCTATGGATGATGCCGATAGCGTTGCTCATGCCACAGCAGATGCGGATACCATTGCGGATGTAGACGCCATTACAGACGGAGAGACCACTGCAAATGGCACCGCAGATTCAAACGCCATTGCAGAAACCACTGCATAGCCCTTTGCAGATGCACAGACCTTTCCTTAGAATGTCACAGACGCAGACACCAAAGCCAATACCATTGCAGTTGCAGACACTGTTCCAGATGCAGATACTGCTGCAGATGCAGATACTGTTGTAGAAAGCCCTGCAGAGACCGTTGCTGACGCAAGGTCAGGTGCAGGTACAACAGGAGAGGCAGAGGCCACTGCAGACGCTCAGAGCATTACAAATGCCTTTGCCGACGCAGAGGCCATTGCAGATTCTGATCCCATGGCAGATATCGACAGCGTTACACAGATCGATGCAGACACAAGTACCATTACAGCTGCCATTACCAATACCATTACAGACCCCGTAACCGCTACAGATAGAGACTGCAATAGCGTTACAGAGTGGCACACACAAACCAAGAGCAATCATGGTACAGATACCGTGAGGGATATCGTTGCAGGTAGAGACAGAATTACTCATACACATAGAGAAACCAAATACACGTACACATAGGAAAACCACTGCATCTACCTGAGCAGCCAGAGATACCATGACCGATACAGATACAGTTACAGGTACAATGACAGATACAGCTCCCATTAGATACCATTAAGAGACACAGATAGTGCTACCATCACAACTACAGGTGCAAGTACCATCACCCATACCACCACAGAAACCCTTATAATTCCATTCTCCCACTGAACTGCAGATTCAGTTGCAGGTACAGGCACAAGGTCTGTAAAGTTCCAGAGGCAGTGATGGATAAAGATACAATTCGCCATGCTTTTCCAGGTGCAAGTGCAATCACAGGCACCATTACACGTACCACTGCAGATACAAGTACAGATTCAGTTACTCATCCAAGTACGGATACCAGTAGAGTCCCTTAGAGATACCATTAGAGAGAGAGGTACCATTACACATAAAGCTATTGATACAAATACAATTGTGGATGCAAGTCCAGATACCAGTACAGATGTAGATGCAAATACCAGTACCGAAGGTAAAACAGTCAGCCTCCAGCCGGTACGTCTTTGATCTGGATTTGGAAGAGTGACCACATTGTGCAACTCATCAACCCCTATAAAATCAAGGACATCAGTATTTGCATTTTCCAGCCCCTCCAGTCCCTGTTCATGCAAAACAAAACAAAAAAAACCAAAACATTTCTACGAGGAAGGGTTTAAATGCAGGCTGGTATTTATCCTACAGAGTTGCAAAACTCCCACGGGCAAGAGGGAAACTTATTCCGTGGCATGCCGCTTTTCTTCTTGGTAAGCCTGTACGGCAAGTGTCTTATGATGGGCCAAGCTAAGCCTCTCCTGCTGCTTCAGCGTGCACTGACGTAATGACACATTGCTTTCCTGGGCTTGCAGATAAAGATGACGGTCAGCCCTGGGACAAGCTGAGGATTTGCCAGGATTTTCTGCCCTTTTCAGCATTCATGTTCTACATCCCGCTTGGTATAAGCAAAGGTTGAAAGAAGAAATGGATGAGGTTGATGAACCGAGAGTAATTATTATTATAAATGTGGATAGGAATTATTAGAATGCTGACAATTTTTATTATAAATAAGATGATATTATTATAAGTAAATCACATTATAAAGAAGACTTGCCTTTGCTGTTGACTACTGATTGGGTATTACTCTTACCATTCCCTGGCTACTTAGCTTATTAGGTAGGAGGATGCTTTTTTATCTTTCTGAGCCTTGCGAGTATTTATTCAGGATGTCACCATAATGGAAACGGCCAAGCTAACTCCTTGACTTGCAACCGCACCAGGCAGAGAAGGAAAATGCTGTCAGGTTTGTGCTCTTGATCAGACAGCTAATCCTAGAAGTTTACCAGAGCATGAGTGCTTCCGTGAAAGATACCTGGGTTCTGCTGCTCACCTGAACTCTACTGCTGCTCACAGCCCCCTTCCCAACTCCTCTCCCACTGCATTCTACTTTTATAGGGCACAGTATTCATTTTGAGCTGAAAGAGGAACAACCAATGCCGAGAGAGAAGCACCTTTGCTAATTTTGCAGTTAACCTCGCAGCAGATTTGGATTGCAGTTATTTACATTTTCTGGGAGGAGCAGTTCCTACATGCGTCTGCTCCAGTTTTACATCAAAAACTGATGCTTATGAGATGCCTTGACACAGGATTGGTGAGCCTGGCTTTGCCTCATACCTCTCCTCCTTCTGCTGGCTGGCCATGGCTCCTTCTGGCTCTGCCAGGGTGGACAGCAAAGCAGGGCTCTTTCAGGAGGCACATCTGTCTGGCGTGCCATGTCCACCGCTATTCCACGGTCACCAGGCTCTTCTGAGTGCAACCCTGGATAGCAAAAGCATGAAGAATGACATGTGTTGGGGTTGGCTGAGCTTTCAAAGTCATGGCTACACCTGATGATTCAGTAGGGTAAACTGGATCCAAAGAATGTGTGGGAACATGGCTTCTGTGAAGTAAAAAATGAAAAACTATGCCCCAAAAGAAAATGGACATTGGTTGTCTCCATCAGCCCTCTGATGCCACGTGCTCTGCAAGCCCTGCTGCCCTCCTTGGGAAACATTCCTAAACCAGTATGGCACTGAGAAGATGTCAGACCACTAGGTCTCCCCATGAAGAATGACAACCGGTTCCTGGTTGAGTCAGTGGTGACAAGGCAAATGAAACAGAAGGACGCTGACAGCCCACCTGCTAACCATCTCGTTTGAAAACACGTCTCTTTCTTCATCACCTGATCTTCCTGAGAGGAAAAGGCAGAACAGGGAACACACAATCTATGGGGTCTATGAATTGTACCTGTCTCCTACAGCAGAGCTAAGAAAGCTTCCTCAGAAAATCACTGAATCATAAAGTCAGGGCTATTGAGCACACAAGATGATCTGCACTTGTCCGTGGGAAGGGCACAAGGCCAAAACTTCCACACCAGACCATGTCAAATGCTCTCTCAGTGGAGAAAAGCCTCTGTGCAGCTGGGCAGCAGTGCAGCAGGCTCAGCGGGGCCCGAGCTGTGGGAATATGCACCAACCTCAGGCCATGTCTGATGAGCATCTGGAAAGAGTAAAGGAAGAAGCCCTGGCTTGTTTCCCAGACTGTGCGCTGAAACCTGAGCAAAGGTCACTGAACCTCTGGAGAAAGGTCACCCTCCTTAGCTTGGTTCGTTAGTGTGAAAAGCAGCTAATTATAGGGTGTTCTAAAGGCACGGATTAGAGAACCTTAACCCGAGGTGATGTTCCCAGCTGCGTCAGGAACTGAATGTAGTAGGTACAGCTGGATCCACGAGTTTAGACCGGGTTTAGATGAAATTAAATCCCCTTCAGCATCCTACCTGTCTGCACATCAGCACGCTCCCTGCCATCCTCAGGCTCAGGTGCTTTGGCTACAGCTGCCTCTGTGCTCGCTGTTTGGCCACTGCTCTGCTGTGGATTCCTCTCTTTCTTTGAGTCTGAGGACAAGTATGTGGGATCCTCTGGGCTGAGGGGAGGGGGGGAAAAATCCAGATTACTTCCTATATGTAAATGCTACATAGGGTACATGCTGGCCAGACTTATAGGGAGAGCTTTAAATTCTTTAAAACTAGATTTAGTGGGGGATGAGGAGGAGGAAAAGGAACAGGAGGAGGATGAGAAAAAAGATGAAGAGGAAGAACAAGAGAAGAAGACACAGTAAAAGGGGGAGGGGTGAAGGAGGAAAAGGAAGATCAGTGGGAGGAAGAGGAGGAGGAGGAAGAAGAGGAGAAGGAACAGGAAGAGGAAGAAGAACAGGAGAAGTAGGAGAAAACGAGAAGAACAGGAGAAGGAATAACAAAAGGAGGAGGAAGAACAGGAGGAGGAGGACCAGGAGGAGGAGGAACATGAGGACTAAAAAGAGGAGGTAAAGGATAAGAAGAAGGAGAAGAAAGAACAAGAGAAGGAGAAAGAGCAGTAGGAAGAACAGGATGAAGGACATGAGAAAACAAGAAGAGGAAGAACAAGAGCAGGAAGAGGAGGAGGAAGAACATAAGGAGGAAAAGAAGGAAGGACAAGAAGTGGAGGAGGAAGAATAAGAAGAAGAGGAGGTAGAAGAGGAGGAAGAAAAGAAGGAAGAGGATGTACAGGAGGAGGAACAAAAGGAGGAGGAAGAAGAGCAGGAGGAGAAACAAGGGGAAGAAGAACGAGAAGAGGAAAGAGGAGGATGATGAAAGGAAGAGAGGGAAGATCAGGAGGGGGAGGAGAAAGAAGAAAAGAATGAGGATGAAGAGAAAAAGGAAGAGGAGGAGAAAGAACAGGAGGAATTGAACAAGGAGAAAGGAGAACAGAAGGAGGAAGAGGAAGAACAAGAGAAAGAAGAAGAGAAGGAGGAAGAACAGGAGGAGGAGGAGAGGGAGGAGGAGTAGTAAATATAGGAGGAGTAAAAACAGGAGATGGAAGAGGAGGAGGAAGAACAGCAGGAGGAGGAGGAAAATAAAAAGATCAGGAGAAGGAGCAGGAAACGGAGGAGGAAGAAGAGCATGAGGAAGAACAGGAGGAGCAAGAGGAGTAACATGACAAAAAAGAACAGGAGAATGAGGAAGAGGAGGAAGAAGAGGAGGAGGAACAACAGGTGGAAAAACAGGAGGAGGAGGACAAAGAATCAGAGGAGGAGCAGAAGGAAAAAGAACAGGAGGAAGAGGAGGAAGAAAAAGTGGAAGGAAGAGGAGGAGGCAGAGGAAACGCCTCCAAATTCACTCTAGATCGCCAGCATATCAAAATGAAGAAATGGAGCACCTGCCACATCCATTTATCCATGGGGATTCACAAAATCCAAGCCTACTGGTGAAGCCATTACTCACAGGAGTTCTTGCACGTCGCTGCCATCGGCACTTTCAGGAACAGGAGGGACAGCTCTGGATGACAAAGGCTGTCAGCACACGCTCCAGAAAGAGATCAGTGCAAAAAGATCCCCGTCACCTAATCAGCAAGAAATAATTCTGGCTCAATGAAAGGAGTACCAAACCCAAAATACACAGAACAGCATCTATCATCAAAACTGTTTCAGTGGTAGTTTTAACTGCTGCAGAGCTGCAAGCGGAAAAACTTATTGTCACTGTCACAGGACCCCAAAAGAAGTAATAATTAGCAAACAGTAACTCTCCCCATAGCCTGTATCTATCTAGCCTTTAAAGGTAACTCTACCCGTAGCCCATACCTATCCAGCCTTTAAAGGTAGCCTACAGCTCTGGAGGTATAGATCAGCCTACACTTATATCCTGCCTCTGCCTACTCAATGATCTGTCTAGAAACTCAAATCGTAATTACCCTTGAAAGAGGATGGAACTTGGGGGGAAGGGGGAGAAAGACAGACATTGGTGGAAAAAAGGAAAAGTGTAGGCATGCAATTAAAGAAAGAAGGAGCCAAGTTATCCCAAAGACCAGCTCCGCCCGACTCGCTTTTGCTGGTGAAAAGCTGAGCATCTTGGAGGAAAAAAAGCTGACTTTGGTGCTGGGGTGCACACAAATGTCTGAGCTCAGCTGCGAAACAGCAGACAAACCCTGACAGGGCTCCTTGCCACTGTCCCCCTACCTGTGTGCGTGCTGGGATTTCCTCGCTTCCCTGAAGTCCTCCCGGACTAACAGGGACGTGGCCTCTGTCCAGTCCACGCAGCATGAGGAGAAACAGTTTTGACCACGAAGGGGGTAACAAAGAACTGCATCTGCAGAAGGAAAGGGGCAGCTGCGCCTTAGCTTCCGAGATGCCCAAAGCTGCCCTGGCACCTGGACATTTGCATGGCCCTGAGGCCCCGCGGGGCCTGCCAGCGCTGGGGACCCCCGGGGACAGAAGGACGGACAGCGGTCAGCCCCCGTGGGGAGAGTGAGGGGCCCTGTCCTTCCTTCTGGCCGCAGGAGGATGCCCTGGCCCACGCCAGCACAGGCCGTCTCTCCTCCTCACCGCCCGGGGGAAGCGAGGCCTGAGGGAGGCCCTGGGTGCCGGGCTCAGCACGGGCGGTGGCACCGGGGGCAGAGCCCCGTCTCCTGCCAGCTGCCGGCCTGGCCGACGCCAGCGGCTCCCGGCACGCAGCTCCTCCTGCCCAGGGCAGTGGCTGGAGCACAGACAGAGCCGCATTTGGGAAAGGCTGGCGGCCCCAGAGCAAAGCCCGGGCAGCTCCCCTCCGGCCCGGCCCCGCCCCTCCCCTCCCGCCCTGCGCAGGCCCAGACCCCCCCAGCCGCGCCATTGGCCAGGGCGGAGCCAATCAGCGGGGCCGGAGGCGGCCTGTCAGTCACAGCCGGGCGGGGGCGGGGCCGGAGGGGGCCGAGGCCAGGGCCGACCAGGGCCAGGGCCAGGGCCAGGGGGGCTGCAGGAGCAGAGCAGGAGCAGAGCAGGAGCAGAGCAGGAGCAGGATCAGGTATCTGCCAGTGTGGGTGGGCCTGGGGGGAGGGACCGGGAGGCCTCACCGCCCACAGGCCCCGCCATGGCCCAGTCCCCGGCCCTGGGCCGGAGTGCTCAGCCCAGGGACAGCCCCACCAGCAGGGTCAGAGCGGTCCCTGCTGCTGCCCCGAGGGTCGCCAGCCCAAGCCCTGACAGCTGGGGGTCGGTGTTTGATGTCCGCAGGCCAGGGGAAGGCAGAGTGGCCTCCTCTCCACCAGGCGGCTCCAGGCTTTGGAGCAGGCGTGCTCTGGTGGGGACAGGCCAGGTGCCTGTGCTGTCCCCAGGCCTTCACGTGGGTCTGGTGCTCATGGACAGCCCCATCTCTGCTGACAGCCTTTGGTAAATGGGGGTTTCCAGACGTGGAGTTGTTTCTGCCTCCTGCTGAGAGCCCGCACCAGGGCTTTGCTGTCAGAGCAGCCGGTGGGGAGCGCTCCTGGCTGGATGCAGCTCCCTTGGCAGATGCTTGTGCCCCTCTCTCGGCCCCCAGGTCTGATACCTGCCTCTCCCCCACCCAAGCTGTGCTGCCGGCCCTTGGCAAATGGGGGTACAGAGGGCGGATGGTTTCACCACAGCTGGGAAGTTCCCGTCAGCCTGTCAGGGATTTTTTCTTCCCGGTTCTTGCAGTAACACTTTTTTTTTAAGAAATGTATTTTTTCCAAGGAAACTTCACCAAGTAAAGTGCAGCATTTAGCTGTGATTGCTCCTTGTGTGGATTGTGTCTGTCCTCAGCCAGGTGCACAGCAGCTTCAGACGAGGAATTGGACTATTCCAGGGTGAAGGGAGCAGTGGGGATCCCAAGCCTGTTTTGTTGAAGGCAATCAGGTGAAAATGTGCAGTTAGAGCTGTCTGCGTTGCTGACCCTTTGGATTGCAGTGCTCCCCTCTAGTTCTCTGTAATATTCACTTCTACTACTCGGCTCCATCAGGTTTAAATTTCTGTAAATTGATGGCACACTTTGCAACTGTTTCTGCTTGATTCTTCACAAGTTTGAAAATGCCTTGTTCAGGTCTCTCTACTTTCATCTCCCCCCTGTTCTGCAGAACCGTAGTTGACTGCAGGGGCTGCAGAGTCTGTGTTTCCTCCCCGCAGTGAGGAAAACATGGACATGGAAAAAAAATAGTTAGCGATTCCGAAAAGACCCCTTTCTTTGTGCTCATTTTCACATTCAACAGGCCTGTTGTGGGTTCTTAAATGATGTGAGTTACTCTGAGTCTTAGCAGTCCCTTGTTTGCATGCCTGTGCTCAGGAGGTGCATCAGAAACTCTGGGTGTTGCTTATGCCAGACCAGTCACTGTAGCCCTTTCTGAAAAACAGCTCCTGGGTGAGTTAGTTCCTGGGCCATGACAGCAGGGTTTCTGTTTGCATCTGCCAGAACTCAGGAGCAAACCCTGCTGACAGAAACCCTGAGAAGAAAGGGAAGCCTGGAGAGAGCAGAACAGCTCAGTAGAGTTGCGCTGCTTTACCCCAGGTGGTGTCACACCTCCTGGCACGGTGACTCTGGGTAAGGGTGCTCTCAGGGCGTTTTCTCCCCTTTTCCAGTGCTCACCACCAGAGAGCCGATGGCGCTGGGGGAAGGGCAGCACCCCCCTTCTTTGTGCACCCTGGGATCTTGTCACGCTGCATAACCTCCTGCACAAAGAGAAGTGGCTGATAGTCAGCTTCTTCAAGGAGGCTGGTGTGGGCATGAGGAAGATGCCGGGAGCAGACTTCATTCCAGTCATCAAAGGGGTACGTAGGGAGCAGCATGGGAGTGGACTGCTGCCACTGCCGTACGTCCTTGCGTGCAGACCCAGGGTGGTTCCAGTGGAGGCAATGGTGGCGGTTCAGCAAGGGGCACTTTCTCTTGTCTTACCCTCAGAGGACGACTCCCGCAGTCTGGAAAGCTGGAGGGGAAAAGGAGGGCAAGGATGCAAGAAGTGGGATGTCATCTAGAGCGGGTTGTGGGAGTGAGGGTACCTGTGCCTCATGGTCTCCAAAGACAGTCACTGCTCAGCTCTGTGGCTGCCCGGATCCTGCTGCAGCCACTGAACTGGCATCACATTTCCCGGTGTCGATACTCGGCCTTTCCCCCACCAGTCCCGTATCTGTATTCCCATTGCGCTGCCTTCCAGCACATAGCTGTGCAGCACTGCTCACCCTGAGCCTCACTTCCCACAGGTACAGCGGTACGGAGCTGTGAGGAGCAGTCTCAGGTCTACGAGGGTTTGGCAGTGCAGGTGTTAACTGATAGCCTAGCCCAAGCCAAAATGAGCCGTCTCAAAAGCCAGGGGGCTGGGAAGTTTGGCATGTTAACAGCCGAGAGGTCTGCAGAAGGCAGCAAAAGCCCCGAGAAGTTGTTAATGCTTAAACGTCACCAGGTTTTCTTGGTGCTGTGCTTCCCTGCAGAACACCAGCCAATCTCATCCCACCTACCTCTGGGGCAAGCCTTGCTGGTTTTGTGATCCCGCTGCCATTTTCTGTATCAGTTGCCAGAGCAAAGTTCCCATGAGAGACAAGGATCAGGAGGCCGTGGTCATCTTGCTGATTTCCTTGAAATGGGGGAATTTTACAAGCAGTGGAGACATGGCTGAAGGTCAGAACCAGTGCCTGGAGATGAGGAAAGGACAATGCAGAGAGACCAGAAGAGGTGAGAGGAGCCCAGTGTGCTGGGAGAGCATCTCTGCATCCTCATTGATGGGGGATGCCAGAGTGGGTCCAGGATATGGTTCCCTGAGACCATATAGCAGCCTATAGCAGAGTGGCCAGGAGGAGACTGCTGGGGAAGAGCTGGAGAAGCCAGGGGATGTGCAGTACTGCCGTCAGCCCGATGGCAGGAGGGAGGTTATTCAGTCCTTGGGGTTGGGCTCCAAATCTGCAGCCTGAGGGGTAACGTCCTGTCCTGGGTTTTGGTAGTTAGCACTGATCATCCAGCTGATCAAACCAGAGCCTTTCTGCAGCTGTTGGCAGCAGCTGGGAAACAGAGGTTCAGAAGACCTTGCTTTTTAAAACCTAAGCCAGAGCAGAAGGCTTGTCATGGTGCCTGTGTTGTCTTTCACTGCAGTTTTCACATCTTTGAGAGAAAAGGCATTTGGCTGCCGGTTTGTAGTACTGACTGTTTCGCAGATTAAACATACTTTGTAAGGATGGAAGAGAACTGGGCATGGACAAGCAAACGCTTCAGGCAGCTGTGAAGCAGAGCTGGGGGCAGTCTGTAGTGTTTGTGTCAGGATCAAAAGATAAAGGATGTTTCCATTCAAAGAGCGGAGTCTGTTGGGAGCTCCAGTCTCCAAAATTCCAAACCCCGTGTGTTAAACAGTGATCAGCCCTGATGTTTCTTTCTGCTACCCTCTAACAGAGTTTCTCTGGGCTTTTTCTTTGCTTGGGTGTTAATCTCTGGTAGGTGTCCAAGCTCCGTTCCATCAAACCACTTGCAAAGCTGCCACTTGCCCACCTTCTGCTGGGGGCCAAGCCAAAGGGATGAAGCCTCGTGCTCGTACCAAGCCCGAAGCAAAGTTAAAGCACTGAGAAGTTCCCCCAGTCAGCCCCGAGCCAGAGCGCAGGTATCTAAGCCGCGATGGGATGGGAAACAATTCACGGAAGAAGGTGCGGTGCATGTGGCAGCTGGGATTAAGCGATGTGCTCGGTGTCGTGTCTGGCTCAGTACTGTCCTTGCACCTTGACTAAGCCCCAGTTGAGAGCAGAAATTCTTGTTGCTCATCGTGGGTGCCAGAGTGCTGTTCCTGCTCTCTCCTCCCCGGTGCATGGATTTAATCTTTTGTGTCTATGCAGGGCCTTGATGATGCTCCTGTGTGGGCACCGTGGATGTGAAGGGCAGGTTTTCTGCATGTTTGTGACTGATCTTTCTTGTTTCTTTGAAACAGGGAAATCTTGATACGTACTCCCCAGGAACTAAAGACATGCAAAGAAGTGATGAAGAAAGTGGTGCCGGTCAAGGAGGGAGTGTAGGTTAGTTCTGGTTTTACATTTTCTTGCCTGTGTTTTAGCCTTGGCTCCAACAATTGAAATGAGCTGAACTGGTGGGTATTTTTCATCCCTGCACAGTTCTGTATTGTTACGGACTTTACCAGCCATAGTCCTGGACTCTGGGCCTGTACTGTAGTGAGGTCAAAGCAGGTATTAAAAATAAAAAAGTGTGCTTTTCCAAAATGCTGACAAGATTGGAAACAAGCGATGGCTGTGGGCAGGTGGGAATACGGAGACACGGGCAGTGTCAGTCGGAATGAGGAACAGTGATGTGGGTACAGCCGTAGCCTGACAGTTTTCATGGCCTTGAGCAGCACAGCAAGGATTGTCAGGCAGCAAGGCCAGCTGCCAGGGGTGTTTGAACAGCTCCTCCGGAGCATGGAGATGGGCATGGGAGAGACAGTGCTGTTGCTGTTGGTGTGTAGCAGGTGACAGTCGGTGGAAGCTGCTCTCAGGGCCTGTAATTAGGAGCTGTCATCGTGGTACTCGGGGAAATAACATGAGAGGGGAGGCTAAGTCATGAAAGGCCATATGAACTGTATGTGTGACGTGAGGGAGACAGCTTCAGGGTGCTAAGGAGACTGTTAGTTGTGATTAAGGCAGTGGTGAGATGATCCCTGTAGGAGCTTTCTGAGTGGGTGAGAATGGGGCAAGACTGCACGTAAGGACTGAAAAGGCCGTGGCAGTAGTTGAGCCGATCAGAACTCAAGTAGGAGACGGTTTGGGCAATATCTGGTGAAGTCAGCATCTTGTAGGTGTTGCGGAGACTGCGTAAGGCCTGACTGCTGGCGAGGAGAGGAGTGTGAAAGGAGTGTTGGGAGTGCCAGGGAATGGGGATGGAAGTGATCACAGGCTCATTTTTCAGTTTTCCGTGGGCTGTCTGTATACCCCACGTAACTCATCTTGCATTCAGAAGGAAGTGCCACCCTTTTGGAGAAAAGAGAAGGAAAAAAAACCAGGTAATCTGTAGCAGAGCTCGAACTTGGAGTGAGATTACCGTGCTCAGTCTTACCATTCTAGGGTATTCTTTTGTTGGGGAGCTGAAGCCCAAATTGCCCTTAGTCTTAGTTGGACTACTGAATCTGGGAGCATGCAACTTGTTTTCTTAAACCTGAAGATTGTTTAGTTAGAGGGCGAGCCTGTTTGGAAGCTTTGGTAGTTTCGGGGCAGAGGCCAGTCGGGGGCTGGGGCGCTCGGGGGAGGGGGCTGTTTCTGCCCCGTGCCCTTGGCCTGGTGCTGCCAGCTGGGAAGGGGCTTTCCAAACTCCTGCTGAAAGGAGCCAGATGTGGGACCTGTGGCCGAGCTGGGGGACAGGGAGCACCCCTGGAGCAGGGTCAGGACCTGCAGCAAACCTGCTTCAATTCAGCTCTTCCCAGCTGTACGCTGCCCAGGAGTAACTGTGAGCGTTGCTGTTCTCCCTCGGGAAGCACGGCACGCACCCAGCACAGCCAGAGCTGTGCCTGTGCCAGGAGAAGACTTGAAGCAGAGCCGGGGCTGATGGTGAGAGCTCCCAGCAGCTGTCCAGGTCAGAGAGATGCAGGTAAGATGGCAGAGAGGGGACACGGCCTGATTGTCACTTCTCTTGCAGGAACAGGGTTTACCAGTGGAAGGGAGGCAGGGCCTTCGAGGTCAAAAAGTGCATCAGACAGCTGGCGCTGTCATGATGACAGCAGAGGAGGAAGAGAAGGAGATGCAGGTGACCTGTCTGGGACAATGCTGTCGAGGTAAGATCTGCCGCACAAACACAGAGACAGACACCTGGGAGAGAGGAGAGCACGGGGAGATGGGAGACAGAGATGGAGGGGAAAAATCCAGGGTGCTGGAAGTGAGGATGCTTCTGCTGTGCGGGTGCCTGTGAGGTCCCTGGTCTCTGAGTAGCTGTTAGCGTTGGAGCAGGCCCCAGGCTTGTGCAGGTGCTTGTGGCGTCACATGTTCCTGAGTAGCTGATTGGGTGTGAGAAGTCACCTGGCTCATGACGCTTCTTCTGATGTCACCCATTGCTGAGTAGGTGATAGGGCAGGAGCAAGCCCCTGGCTTGTACAGCTGCTTATGTCGTCATTAACTGCCGTTTTCACATCTTTTCAGAGAAGAGGCAGTTGGCTGCTAGTGTAGAGTACTGACTGTCTTGCGGATCTTTTGCTTCTCTTCTCTGTGTCCTGCTCTCTGTCCCTGCCTCTCCCTTTCTGTCTCTTCTTCCTTTTTCCTCTCATCCTTTTGCCTCCATCCGGCTCCCTCGCCCTGCCTGTGTCAGTCCGTCCCTCTGTCCTTCCTCCTGCCCTCCTCTGCTCTCCCTGTCCCTCTGTCCCGCTGCTCATCACCGTGTTTGTGGCCACTCCCTACCCCCTTCCCCTCTGTCCCCTTCTCCCTGTCCCTGTGCCTGCTCCTCACCAGGGGTTTCCTTTCTCTACTCCCTGCCCAGCTCCCCCTTGTTCCTGCCATCCCTCTGTCCTGCTCCCACCCCTCTCTGCCCCCCTGTCCCTCTCTCTCCCTCCTCCCTGCTCCACCGGGGCTCTGGGACCTGGGGATGGTGTCCCCACAGGGTCAGACAGCAGGGCAGGAGCGCCCTGCGGCATGAAGGGAGCCGTAGTCCTGGGGCATGGGGCTGCCAGGTGGCCATGTTGGTTCCCAGGGCATGCTGGGAGCTGTAGTCCTGGGGCATGGGGCTGCTGGTCAGCCATGTCAGTCTCGGGAACAGCAGTTATCAAGCGAGATGAAATGCTGTGGGACGGCTCTGCCAGGGACTCTGAAATGTCCCAAGTGCTGCAGGGGGATTTCTGATTTGCAGCGGCAAATCGAATCCCTAAAGGACACCGATCCTCCCTGGGTGGCAGCTTTGCTGGCTCTCTGTCACCCTGTCACTGGCTTTGTGGGACCCTGGCTGGTGGGACCCATGGGGTACGTTATGAAAATTCCCATCCCTAACTATTAGATCAACCAGTTTTTATAGTATGAAAGTGTATTAACTTTCTTTGTAGCTATATAAATGATGCATTCACGTGATAGACTGCCATGTGATATTGGTATTGTTCATGCTGAAGTAAAACAAAGGAAAGGACAGCCCAGCCCTGGAAAGAAGGACTTTGCTTCTGGGAAGCTTAGAGCTGTGCAGGAAGGATAAAGGACACCCCGGCTCAACCAAGATAACGCCAGCATCCCAGCGCCTCTGACACGTCTTTGAAACCCTCCTGGCAGCGGCGGGTGTCATAGGTCAGCAACCCTAGCAAGGCTGACTCCAGGGACGTCTGGATCGGTAGGCAAGCAGCAAGAATGCTGCAAGACTCGAGTTGCTTTGCAAAGTTTGACTGTGATTAGTAATTGGTCGTGTGGGTGGGAGTGATTAGTCAAGTCATCTGGTACCTGAACGATTGAAGGCTATAAGAACCCTGTGTAAGGGCACATTCGGGGTGCCCCAAAGGGGCTGGGACACGGTCTCTCCCTGAGACACACCCTGGTCCCTCCCCTCAAATTGTTGTGTCTGTATGTTTGTCCCGTATGCAAATAAAGGGTGCAGAGCAGGAGGGTGGGAGCGATGGGGGGGTGAAAAGGGGCATGGCCTCCGGCAGAGGGCTGGAAAGCAGTGGTGGGGACGTGTGACTGCAGCAGAGCCGCGATCGTTTGACAATGTTTATTGAGGGGCGAAGACATCCCAGCCAGATTATGCTGTATAAATAACTTAGAAACAATGAAGAACAGGCAGACGTGAGAAACACTCGGAAAAGAATGAGGAAAAAATTGCTGATTATGCTGGAATCCTTGCTTACTTGTAGTCCTCTTGATGTTGATCTTTGGACTTCTTTTTCTTCTTGACCTTCTCTACATTTTTTCATTCTTTGGTCACCTGCCTTTCGGCATTTCTTTTCTGTTTCACTTCTGCTTCCTTCTGTGTGGGTATGTTTTCTTTTGCCATTTCTTCGTTTGTCTTTTTCATTTTCCCAGGATGTGTCCTCAAAATTTGAATGAGCTGACACAGGTGGAAGTGCATGCCTTTCACGAGAATATTTTTCACGTGGCTGCTGAGGTATTGAACAATGATGGAAGTTTGCTCCATGGCTGCTAAAGCGATGTACATCTTCCTCTCCAGAGAGTGCGTTGTGAGGCCATCTGCTTTTGCAATGATCATCCTTCTGTGACCTGTTGTTGTAAGCTTGACTCGATTTGGCAAAGTCTTTATCACAATGAGAGGACTTTCTCTCTCTGCCATCCCTTGTTCCACGAGAGGAGTAATAATCATTGCGGTATCTGCCTTTTTCCCATCTTCATGGTTCATCTTGATAGTATCTTTCTCTGCTCCACGTTCTTTCTCCTTTGGAACGATAATACCTATTCCTGTCTTGTGCTGTTCTTCCTCTGCTTTGGGATCTAGAATGAGAATATTTTCCTGAGCTTCTGACATTATTTGGGCTGTTTCTTTCATGATGGGAAGATCTACACTTGCTTTCATTGCAATATTCCTGCTTAGGACGATTTTGCTTATTTGTTTCCACACTGCAAGAGCACCTCCTCTTGTGAGAATGATCATCTGGTTTGCTTCTGGTTTGCTTCTGGTTTGCTTCTCCTTCTCCCTCTCTTCAGTGTCCGAGTTTTCTCTCTTCTTTCGGTGGTGCTCTTTGTCAGTTTTTTGAGAGTCCTATCTTTTTTTCTGATCTTTTTCCCTGTGTTGATCTCCTTCACATTTTTTATTACCCAGTCCCTCGTTTTCTCTAGAAAATTGACTCTCCAAAACTTCATCCAGCTCTGTAATAGCAGAGTCGTTAACAGGTGGTACCTCTACATAGTAATTAGAAGTCCTTTGTATCTTAGCATTTGTCTGTAATATCTAGAGATGCAAGTTTTTTAGAAATACATTCCATGTCAGACTTTATCGAGGAAGTTTGCCCTAATTTCACTCTCAGGAGACCCTTTGATGTACAAAGGATTTCCTTTTGCAATTAGTTCAGGTTCTTTTGATCTTCTTGGTTTGTCTTTGTCTCTGCGGTCTTCAGACTCACACTGACCAAGGAATTCATCTTCAGCATCCAAGGATTTTTTCCTGACCTTGTGCTGACCATTGATATTGGGATGCGCATTATCAGCTTTTGTTATAGCACTTTCAGCAACTTCTTCTTTGGTAGAAGTGGTTTCAGAATCTGACAGTAAAAAGATTCTCAACCTCACAACGGAAGTTGGAAGGAACCTTCCTGGATTCTTTATAGGCAAACAGTGCTGCCATCACTACGGTTGCCATAAGAGCACCATTCTTAGAAGATTTCCGAGGTCCAGGGGCACTGCACAAAATAAAAACAGGTTTTGCACTTGAAAAAGTCCATCTAAAAGATGAATGTTAGGAGTAAAATCCCTTGAAGTAAAGAAATCGGTGGCTACTGGAAAACTCTGAAAGACATTCCCTTTAGAAGCCTGTTCTTACACCTTCCTCAGCTCCCAGAGAAGGTGGTTTTTTTTCTCTTGATTCTGCAAGTATTGCATTAAAAAAACCACACCCAACACTCTGTCTCCCTCCACTTGCTGCTCTGAATCACATCACCAGCCCAAACCACTATATTTACTCTCCCCCCGACTAGAAAAAAGCAAACACATGGATTTTTCCCTCTCTCTCCCAAATGGGAGAGCAGAGGGTGGTAATTTACATTCACAATCCTAGGATGGAAAAAAAGGGAAAGAGGACTAGAAACAGTATTCCAGACAATGGAAAAAAATGGAAAAACATTCTCTGAAGAAATGAAAGTTTTCCAGGAGGCATCCACCTGTATTTAGTATCAGAATAATACACGCTCAGTGCTGATGTTTGCAACACCAGATGGACAGTGTGGAATTCTCGGTACTGAAATCTTTCTATTAAATAGTATTAGTAGACAGGTAAAACAATGATAAATCTGTATGAAACCTTGTTTTAATCAGAGTGTACTCATTTTACCTTATTCCCTCTGATAAGCTGTTCAGCTGGCTGTATGTGACAGATTCTAAGAGTCTTTCTTGAGGAACCGGCAACAAAGCTATAGGACCTACAATTAAAATGGAAAAGTTAGCAGACAGGAAAAATACTGTCTTTAGCAGAAAACTACTCTTTGCAAAATTTTTACATTAGGAGTTAAATAAGATCAGTTTGAGTTATAGGCGCTATCCCCATTTTACACATCACCCCCCCAAACAAACTTGATGAACCT
>JAJGSR010000063.1:0-66877 GCA_020745775.1 Theristicus caerulescens
TTTGTTCCTGGCTCCTTTGGTGTGGGCGTAATCGCTGGACGATCGCAATTTCTGAGCTGGGCTCTGGCTGTAATGAGCGTGCCTTGTAGAGAGACTCTCTTGAACTTTGTGAGGCTACGGAAAGAGTGAGCGCCAGGGTTTGTGGTGCTCTGAATGGGGTTCCTTCTCTACTTGAAAGGCAGCAACAGCTTTTGTTCCTGGCTCCTTTGGTGTGGGCGTAATCGCTGGACGATCGCAATTTCTGAGCTGGGCTCGGGCTGTAATGAGCGTGCCATGTAGAGAGACTCTCTTGAACTTTGTGAGGCTACGGAAAGAGTGAGCGCCAGGGTTTGTGGTGCTCTGAATGGGGTTCCTTCTCTACTTGAAAGGCAGCAACAGCTTTTGTTCCTGGCTCCTTTGGTGTGGGCGTAATCGCTGGACGATCGCAATTTCTGAGCTGGGCTCAGGCTGTAATGAGCGTGCCATGTAGAGAGACTCTCTTGAACTTTGTGAGGCTACGGAAAGAGTGAGCGCCAGGGTTTGTGGTGCTCTGAATGGGGTTCCTTCTCTACTTTAAAGGCAGCAACAGCTTTTGTTCCTGGCTCCTTTGGTGTGGGCGTAATCGCTGGACAAAAGCAATTTCTGAGCTGGGCTCGGGCTGTAATGAGCGTGCCATGTAGAGAGACTCTCTTGAACTTTGTGAGGCTACGGAAAGAGTGAGCGCCAGGGTTTGTGGTGCTCTGAATGGGGTTCCTTCTCTACTTTAAAGGCAGCAACAGCTTTTGTTCCTGGCTCCTTTGGTGTGGGCGTAATCGCTGGACGAAAGCAATTTCTGAGCTGGGCTCGGGCTGTAATGAGCGTGCCGTGTAGAGAGACTCTCTTGAACTTTGTGAGGCTATGGAAAGAGTGAGCGCCAGGGTTTGTGGTGCTCTGAATGGGGTTCCTTCTCTACTTTAAAGGCAGCAACAGCTTTTGTTCCTGGCTCCTTTGGTGTGGGCGTAATCGCTGGACAAAAGCAATTTCTGAGCTGGGCTCTGGCTGTAATGAGCGTGCCGTGTAGAGAGACTCTCTTGAACTTTGTGAGGCTACGGAAAGAGTGAGCGCCAGGGTTTGTGGTGCTCTGAATGGGGTTCCTTCTCTACTTTAAAGGCAGCAACAGCTTTTGTTCCTGGCTCCTTTGGTGTGGGCGTAATCGCTGGACGATCGCAATTTCTGAGCTGGGCTCGGGCTGTAATGAGCGTGCCATGTAGAGAGACTCTCTTGAACTTTGTGAGGCTACGGAAAGAGTGAGCGCCAGGGTTTGTGGTGCTCTGAATGGGGTTCCTTCTCCACTTTAAAGGCAGCAACAGCTTTTGTTCCTGGCTCCTTTGGTGTGGGCGTAATCGCTGGACGATCGCAATTTCTGAGCTGGGCTCTGGCTGTAATGAGCGTGCCATGTAGAGAGACTCTCTTGAACTTTGTGAGGCTACGGAAAGAGTGAGCACCAGGGTTTGTGGTGCTCTGAATGGGGTTCCTTCTCTACTTTAAAGGCAGCAACAGCTTTTGTTCCTGGCTCCTTTGGTGTGGGCGTAATCGCTGGACGATCGCAATTTCTGAGCTGGGCTCGGGCTGTAATGAGCGTGCCATGTAGAGAGACTCTCTTGAACTTTGTGAGGCTCCGGAAAGAGTGAGCGCCAGGGTTTGTGGTGCTCTGAATGGGGTTCCTTCTCTACTTGAAAGGCAGCAACAGCTTTTGTTCCTGGCTCCTTTGGTGTGGGCGTAATCGCTGGACGATCGCAATTTCTGAGCTGGGCTCTGGCTGTAATGAGCGTGCCATGTAGAGAGACTCTCTTGAACTTTGTGAGGCTCCGGAAAGAGTGAGCGCCAGGGTTTGTGGTGCTCTGAATGGGGTTCCTTCTCTACTTTAAAGGCAGCAACAGCTTTTGTTCCTGGCTCCTTTGGTGTGGGCGTAATCGCTGGACGATCGCAATTTCTGAGCTGGGCTCGGGCTGTAATGAGCGTGCCATGTAGAGAGACTCTCTTGAACTTTGTGAGGCTCCGGAAAGAGTGAGCGCCAGGGTTTGTGGTGCTCTGAATGGGGTTCCTTCTCTACTTGAAAGGCAGCAACAGCTTTTGTTCCTGGCTCCTTTGGTGTGGGCGTAATCGCTGGACGAAAGCAATTTCTGAGCTGGGCTCGGGCTGTAATGAGCGTGCCATGTAGAGAGACTCTCTTGAACTTTGTGAGGCTCCGGAAAGAGTGAGCGCCAGGGTTTGTGGTGCTCTGAATGGGGTTCCTTCTCTACTTTAAAGGCAGCAACAGCTTTTGTTCCTGGCTCCTTTGGTGTGGGCGTAATCGCTGGACGATCGCAATTTCTGAGCTGGGCTCGGGCTGTAATGAGCGTGCCATGTAGAGAGACTCTCTTGAACTTTGTGAGGCTTCGGAAAGAGTGAGCGCCAGGGTTTGTGGTGCTCTGAATGGGGTTCCTTCTCTACTTTAAAGGCAGCAACAGCTTTTGTTCCTGGCTCCTTTGGTGTGGGCGTAATCGCTGGACGATCGCAATTTCTGAGCTGGGCTCTGGCTGTAATGAGCGTGCCGTGTAGAGAGACTCTCTTGAACTTTGTGAGGCTACGGAAAGAGTGAGCGCCAGGGTTTGTGGTGCTCTGAATGGGGTTCCTTCTCTACTTTAAAGGCAGCAACAGCTTTTGTTCCTGGCTCCTTTGGTGTGGGCGTAATCGCTGGACGATCGCAATTTCTGAGCTGGGCTCGGGCTGTAATGAGCGTGCCATGTAGAGAGACTCTCTTGAACTTTGTGAGGCTACGGAAAGAGTGAGCGCCAGGGTTTGTGGTGCTCTGAATGGGGTTCCTTCTCTACTTTAAAGGCAGCAACAGCTTTTGTTCCTGGCTCCTTTGGTGTGGGCGTAATCGCTGGACGATCGCAATTTCTGAGCTGGGCTCTGGCTGGAATGAGCGTGCCATGTAGAGAGACTCTCTTGAAC
This sequence comes from Theristicus caerulescens, assembly GCA_020745775.1. NCBI lineage: Eukaryota > Metazoa > Chordata > Aves > Pelecaniformes > Threskiornithidae > Theristicus > Theristicus caerulescens. The sequence goes on from JAJGSR010000063.1 coordinate 2,956, forward strand.
TTTGTGAGGCTACGGAAAGAGTGAGCGCCAGGGTTTGTGGTGCTCTGAATGGGGTTCCTTCTCTACTTTAAAGGCAGCAACAGCTTTTGTTCCTGGCTCCTTTGGTGTGGGCGTAATCGCTGGACGATCGCAATTTCTGAGCTGGGCTCGGGCTGTAATGAGCGTGCCATGTAGAGAGACTCTCTTGAACTTTGTGAGGCTCCGGAAAGAGTGAGCGCCAGGGTTTGTGGTGCTCTGAATGGGGTTCCTTCTCTACTTTAAAGGCAGCAACAGCTTTTGTTCCTGGCTCCTTTGGTGTGGGCGTAATCGCTGGACGATCGCAATTTCTGAGCTGGGCTCGGGCTGTAATGAGCGTGCCATGTAGAGAGACTCTCTTGAACTTTGTGAGGCTACGGAAAGAGTGAGCGCCAGGGTTTGTGGTGCTCTGAATGGGGTTCCTTCTCTACTTTAAAGGCAGCAACAGCTTTTGTTCCTGGCTCCTTTGGTGTGGGCGTAATCGCTGGACGATCGCAATTTCTGAGCTGGGCTCGGGCTGTAATGAGCGTGCCATGTAGAGAGACTCTCTTGAACTTTGTGAGGCTACGGAAAGAGTGAGCGCCAGGGTTTGTGGTGCTCTGAATGGGGTTCCTTCTCTACTTGAAAGGCAGCAACAGCTTTTGTTCCTGGCTCCTTTGGTGTGGGCGTAATCGCTGGACGATCGCAATTTCTGAGCTGGGCTCTGGCTGTAATGAGCGTGCCGTGTAGAGAGACTCTCTTGAACTTTGTGAGGCTACGGAAAGAGTGAGCGCCAGGGTTTGTGGTGCTCTGAATGGGGTTCCTTCTCTACTTTAAAGGCAGCAACAGCTTTTGTTCCTGGCTCCTTTGGTGTGGGCGTAATCGCTGGACGATCGCAATTTCTGAGCTGGGCTCGGGCTGTAATGAGCGTGCCATGTAGAGAGACTCTCTTGAACTTTGTGAGGCTACGGAAAGAGTGAGCGCCAGGGTTTGTGGTGCTCTGAATGGGGTTCCTTCTCTACTTTAAAGGCAGCAACAGCTTTTGTTCCTGGCTCCTTTGGTGTGGGCGTAATCGCTGGACGATCGCAATTTCTGAGCTGGGCTCGGGCTGTAATGAGCGTGCCAGTGTAGAGAGACTCTCTTGAACTTTGTGAGGCTACGGAAAGAGTGAGCGCCAGGGTTTGTGGTGCTCTGAATGGGGTTCCTTCTCTACTTGAAAGGCAGCAACAGCTTTTGTTCCTGGCTCCTTTGGTGTGGGCGTAATCGCTGGACGATCGCAATTTCTGAGCTGGGCTCGGGCTGTAATGAGCGTGCCATGTAGAGAGACTCTCTTGAACTTTGTGAGGCTACGGAAAGAGTGAGCGCCAGCGTTTGTGGTGCTCTGAATGGGGTTCCTTCTCTACTTTAAAGGCAGCAACAGCTTTTGTTCCTGGCTCCTTTGGTGTGGGCGTAATCGCTGGACGATCGCAATTTCTGAGCTGGGCTCTGGCTGTAATGAGCGTGCCATGTAGAGAGACTCTCTTGAACTTTGTGAGGCTACGGAAAGAGTGAGCGCCAGGGTTTGTGGTGCTCTGAATGGGGTTCCTTCTCTACTTTAAAGGCAGCAACAGCTTTTGTTCCTGGCTCCTTTGGTGTGGGCGTAATCGCTGGACGATCGCAATTTCTGAGCTGGGCTCGGGCTGTAATGAGCGTGCCATGTAGAGAGACTCTCTTGAACTTTGTGAGGCTACGGAAAGAGTGAGCGCCAGGGTTTGTGGTGCTCTGAATGGGGTTCCTTCTCTACTTGAAAGGCAGCAACAGCTTTTGTTCCTGGCTCCTTTGGTGTGGGCGTAATCGCTGGACGATCGCAATTTCTGAGCTGGGCTCGGGCTGTAATGAGCGTGCCATGTAGAGAGACTCTCTTGAACTTTGTGAGGCTACGGAAAGAGTGAGCGCCAGGGTTTGTGGTGCTCTGAATGGGGTTCCTTCTCTACTTGAAAGGCAGCAACAGCTTTTGTTCCTGGCTCCTTTGGTGTGGGCGTAATCGCTGGACGAAAGCAATTTCTGAGCTGGGCTCTGGCTGTAATGAGCGTGCCATGTAGAGAGACTCTCTTGAACTTTGTGAGGCTCCGGAAAGAGTGAGCGCCAGGGTTTGTGGTGCTCTGAATGGGGTTCCTTCTCTACTTTAAAGGCAGCAACAGCTTTTGTTCCTGGCTCCTTTGGTGTGGGCGTAATCGCTGGACGATCGCAATTTCTGAGCTGGGCTCGGGCTGTAATGAGCGTGCCGTGTAGAGAGACTCTCTTGAACTTTGTGAGGCTACGGAAAGAGTGAGCGCCAGGGTTTGTGGTGCTCTGAATGGGGTTCCTTCTCTACTTTAAAGGCAGCAACAGCTTTTGTTCCTGGCTCCTTTGGTGTGGGCGTAATCGCTGGACGAAAGCAATTTCTGAGCTGGGCTCGGGCTGTAATGAGCGTGCCATGTAGAGAGACTCTCTTGAACTTTGTGAGGCTACGGAAAGAGTGAGCGCCAGGGTTTGTGGTGCTCTGAATGGGGTTCCTTCTCTACTTTAAAGGCAGCAACAGCTTTTGTTCCTGGCTCCTTTGGTGTGGGCGTAATCGCTGGACGATCGCAATTTCTGAGCTGGGCTCTGGCTGGAATGAGCGTGCCATGTAGAGAGACTCTCTTGAACTTTGTGAGGCTCCGGAAAGAGTGAGCGCCAGGGTTTGTGGTGCTCTGAATGGGGTTCCTTCTCTACTTGAAAGGCAGCAACAGCTTTTGTTCCTGGCTCCTTTGGTGTGGGCGTAATCGCTGGACGATCGCAATTTCTGAGCTGGGCTCGGGCTGTAATGAGCGTGCCATGTAGAGAGACTCTCTTGAACTTTGTGAGGCTCCGGAAAGAGTGAGCGCCAGGGTTTGTGGTGCTCTGAATGGGGTTCCTTCTCTACTTTAAAGGCAGCAACAGCTTTTGTTCCTGGCTCCTTTGGTGTGGGCGTAATCGCTGGACGATCGCAATTTCTGAGCTGGGCTCTGGCTGTAATGAGCGTGCCATGTAGAGAGACTCTCTTGAACTTTGTGAGGCTACGGAAAGAGTGAGCGCCAGGGTTTGTGGTGCTCTGAATGGGGTTCCTTCTCTACTTTAAAGGCAGCAACAGCTTTTGTTCCTGGCTCCTTTGGTGTGGGCGTAATCGCTGGACGATCGCAATTTCTGAGCTGGGCTCTGGCTGTAATGAGCGTGCCGTGTAGAGAGACTCTCTTGAACTTTGTGAGGCTACGGAAAGAGTGAGCGCCAGGGTTTGTGGTGCTCTGATGGGGTTCCTTCTCTACTTTAAAGGCAGCAACAGCTTTTGTTCCTGGCTCCTTTGGTGTGGGCGTAATCGCTGGACGATCGCAATTTCTGAGCTGGGCTCGGGCTGTAATGAGCGTGCCATGTAGAGAGACTCTCTTGAACTTTGTGAGGCTACGGAAAGAGTGAGCGCCAGGGTTTGTGGTGCTCTGAATGGGGTTCCTTCTCTACTTTAAAGGCAGCAACAGCTTTTGTTCCTGGCTCCTTTGGTGTGGGCGTAATCGCTGGACGATCGCAATTTCTGAGCTGGGCTCTGGCTGTAATGAGCGTGCCATGTAGAGAGACTCTCTTGAACTTTGTGAGGCTACGGAAAGAGTGAGCGCCAGGGTTTGTGGTGCTCTGAATGGGGTTCCTTCTCTACTGTAAAGGCAGCAACAGCTTTTGTTCCTGGCTCCTTTGGTGTGGGCGTAATCGCTGGACGATCGCAATTTCTGAGCTGGGCTCTGGCTGTAATGAGCGTGCCGTGTAGAGAGACTCTCTTGAACTTTGTGAGGCTCCGGAAAGAGTGAGCGCCAGGGTTTGTGGTGCTCTGAATGGGGTTCCTTCTCTACTTTAAAGGCAGCAACAGCTTTTGTTCCTGGCTCCTTTGGTGTGGGCGTAATCGCTGGACGATAGCAATTTCTGAGCTGGGCTCGGGCTGTAATGAGCGTGCCATGTAGAGAGACTCTCTTGAACTTTGTGAGGCTACGGAAAGAGTGAGCGCCAGGGTTTGTGGTGCTCTGAATGGGGTTCCTTCTCTACTTTAAAGGCAGCAACAGCTTTTGTTCCTGGCTCCTTTGGTGTGGGCGTAATCGCTGGACGATCGCAATTTCTGAGCTGGGCTCGGGCTGTAATGAGCGTGCCATGTAGAGAGACTCTCTTGAACTTTGTGAGGCTACGGAAAGAGTGAGCGCCAGGGTTTGTGGTGCTCTGAATGGGGTTCCTTGTATACTTTAAAGGCAGCAACAGCTTTTGTTCCTGGCTCCTTTGGTGTGGGCGTAATCGCTGGACGATCGCAATTTCTGAGCTGGGCTCGGGCTGTAATGAGCGTGCCGTGTAGAGAGACTCTCTTGAACTTTGTGAGGCTACGGAAAGAGTGAGCGCCAGGGTTTGTGGTGCTCTGAATGGGGTTCCTTCTCTACTTTAAAGGCAGCAACAGCTTTTGTTCCTGGCTCCTTTGGTGTGGGCGTAATCGCTGGACGATCGCAATTTCTGAGCTGGGCTCGGGCTGTAATGAGCGTGCCGTGTAGAGAGACTCTCTTGAACTTTGTGAGGCTACGGAAAGAGTGAGCGCCAGGGTTTGTGGTGCTCTGAATGGGGTTCCTTCTCTACTTGAAAGGCAGCAACAGCTTTTGTTCCTGGCTCCTTTGGTGTGGGCGTAATCGCTGGACGATCGCAATTTCTGAGCTGGGCTCGGGCTGTAATGAGCGTGCCGTGTAGAGAGACTCTCTTGAACTTTGTGAGGCTACGGAAAGAGTGAGCGCCAGGGTTTGTGGTGCTCTGAATGGGGTTCCTTCTCTACTTTAAAGGCAGCAACAGCTTTTGTTCCTGGCTCCTTTGGTGTGGGCGTAATCGCTGGACGAAAGCAATTTCTGAGCTGGGCTCGGGCTGTAATGAGCGTGCCGTGTAGAGAGACTCTCTTGAACTTTGTGAGGCTACGGAAAGAGTGAGCGCCAGCGTTTGTGGTGCTCTGAATGGGGTTCCTTCTCTACTTTAAAGGCAGCAACAGCTTTTGTTCCTGGCTCCTTTGGTGTGGGCGTAATCGCTGGACGATCGCAATTTCTGAGCTGGGCTCTGGCTGTAATGAGCGTGCCATGTAGAGAGACTCTCTTGAACTTTGTGAGGCTACGGAAAGAGTGAGCGCCAGGGTTTGTGGTGCTCTGAATGGGGTTCCTTCTCTACTTTAAAGGCAGCAACAGCTTTTGTTCCTGGCTCCTTTGGTGTGGGCGTAATCGCTGGACGATCGCAATTTCTGAGCTGGGCTCGGGCTGTAATGAGCGTGCCATGTAGAGAGACTCTCTTGAACTTTGTGAGGCTACGGAAAGAGTGAGCGCCAGGGTTTGTGGTGCTCTGAATGGGGTTCCTTCTCTACTTGAAAGGCAGCAACAGCTTTTGTTCCTGGCTCCTTTGGTGTGGGCGTAATCGCTGGACGATCGCAATTTCTGAGCTGGGCTCTGGCTGGAATGAGCGTGCCGTGTAGAGAGACTCTCTTGAACTTTGTGAGGCTACGGAAAGAGTGAGCGCCAGGGTTTGTGGTGCTCTGAATGGGGTTCCTTCTCTACTTTAAAGGCAGCAACAGCTTTTGTTCCTGGCTCCTTTGGTGTGGGCGTAATCGCTGGACGAAAGCAATTTCTGAGCTGGGCTCGGGCTGTAATGAGCGTGCCGTGTAGAGAGACTCTCTTGAACTTTGTGAGGCTCCGGAAAGAGTGAGCGCCAGGGTTTGTGGTGCTCTGAATGGGGTTCCTTCTCTACTTTAAAGGCAGCAACAGCTTTTGTTCCTGGCTCCTTTGGTGTGGGCGTAATTGCTGGACGATCGCAATTTCTGAGCTGGGCTCGGGCTGTAATGAGCGTGCCATGTAGAGAGACTCTCTTGAACTTTGTGAGGCTACGGAAAGAGTGAGCGCCAGGGTTTGTGGTGCTCTGAATGGGGTTCCTTCTCTACTTTAAAGGCAGCAACAGCTTTTGTTCCTGGCTCCTTTGGTGTGGGCGTAATCGCTGGACGAAAGCAATTTCTGAGCTGGGCTCGGGCTGTAATGAGCGTGCCATGTAGAGAGACTCTCTTGAACTTTGTGAGGCTACGGAAAGAGTGAGCGCCAGGGTTTGTGGTGCTCTGAATGGGGTTCCTTCTCTACTTTAAAGGCAGCAACAGCTTTTGTTCCTGGCTCCTTTGGTGTGGGCGTAATCGCTGGACGAACGCAATTTCTGAGCTGGGCTCGGGCTGTAATGAGCGTGCCGTGTAGAGAGACTCTCTTGAACTTTGTGAGGCTACGGAAAGAGTGAGCGCCAGGGTTTGTGGTGCTCTGAATGGGGTTCCTTCTCTACTTTAAAGGCAGCAACAGCTTTTGTTCCTGGCTCCTTTGGTGTGGGCGTAATCGCTGGACGATCGCAATTTCTGAGCTGGGCTCGGGCTGTAATGAGCGTGCCTTGTAGAGAGACTCTCTTGAACTTTGTGAGGCTACGGAAAGAGTGAGCGCCAGGGTTTGTGGTGCTCTGAATGGGGTTCCTTCTCTACTTGAAAGGCAGCAACAGCTTTTGTTCCTGGCTCCTTTGGTGTGGGCGTAATCGCTGGACGATCGCAATTTCTGAGCTGGGCTCGGGCTGTAATGAGCGTGCCGTGTAGAGAGACTCTCTTGAACTTTGTGAGGCTCCGGAAAGAGTGAGCGCCAGGGTTTGTGGTGCTCTGATGGGGTTCCTTCTCTACTTTAAAGGCAGCAACAGCTTTTGTTCCTGGCTCCTTTGGTGTGGGCGTAATCGCTGGACGATCGCAATTTCTGAGCTGGGCTCGGGCTGTAATGAGCGTGCCATGTAGAGAGACTCTCTTGAACTTTGTGAGGCTACGGAAAGAGTGAGCGCCAGGGTTTGTGGTGCTCTGAATGGGGTTCCTTCTCTACTTTAAAGGCAGCAACAGCTTTTGTTCCTGGCTCCTTTGGTGTGGGCGTAATCGCTGGACGATCGCAATTTCTGAGCTGGGCTCGGGCTGTAATGAGCGTGCCGTGTAGAGAGACTCTCTTGAACTTTGTGAGGCTCCGGAAAGAGTGAGCGCCAGGGTTTGTGGTGCTCTGAATGGGGTTCCTTCTCTACTTTAAAGGCAGCAACAGCTTTTGTTCCTGGCTCCTTTGGTGTGGGCGTAATCGCTGGACGATCGCAATTTCTGAGCTGGGCTCTGGCTGTAATGAGCGTGCCATGTAGAGAGACTCTCTTGAACTTTGTGAGGCTACGGAAAGAGTGAGCGCCAGGGTTTGTGGTGCTCTGAATGGGGTTCCTTCTCTACTTTAAAGGCAGCAACAGCTTTGTTCCTGGCTCCTTTGGTGTGGGCGTAATCGCTGGACGATCGCAATTTCTGAGCTGGGCTCTGGCTGTAATGAGCGTGCCGTGTAGAGAGACTCTCTTGAACTTTGTGAGGCTACGGAAAGAGTGAGCGCCAGGGTTTGTGGTGCTCTGAATGGGGTTCCTTCTCTACTTTAAAGGCAGCAACAGCTTTTGTTCCTGGCTCCTTTGGTGTGGGCGTAATCGCTGGACGATCGCAATTTCTGAGCTGGGCTCGGGCTGTAATGAGCGTGCCAGGTAGAGAGACTCTCTTGAACTTTGTGAGGCTACGGAAAGAGTGAGCGCCAGGGTTTGTGGTGCTCTGAATGGGGTTCCTTCTCTACTTTAAAGGCAGCAACAGCTTTTGTTCCTGGCTCCTTTGGTGTGGGCGAAATCGCTGGACGATCGCAATTTCTGAGCTGGGCTCGGGCTGTAATGAGCGTGCCGTGTAGAGAGACTCTCTTGAACTTTGTGAGGCTACGGAAAGAGTGAGCGCCAGGGTTTGTGGTGCTCTGAATGGGGTTCCTTCTCTACTTTAAAGGCAGCAACAGCTTTTGTTCCTGGCTCCTTTGGTGTGGGCGTAATCGCTGGACGATCGCAATTTCTGAGCTGGGCTCGGGCTGTAATGAGCGTGCCGTGTAGAGAGACTCTCTTGAACTTTGTGAGGCTCCGGAAAGAGTGAGCGCCAGGGTTTGTGGTGCTCTGAATGGGGTTCCTTCTCTACTTTAAAGGCAGCAACAGCTTTTGTTCCTGGCTCCTTTGGTGTGGGCGTAATCGCTGGACGAATGCAATTTCTGAGCTGGGCTCTGGCTGTAATGAGCGTGCCATGTAGAGAGACTCTCTTGAACTTGTGAGGCTACGGAAAGAGTGAGCGCCAGGGTTTGTGGTGCTCTGAATGGGGTTCCTTCTCTACTTTAAAGGCAGCAACAGCTTTTGTTCCTGGCTCCTTTGGTGTGGGGCGTAATCGCTGGACGAAAGCAATTTCTGAGCTGGGCTCTGGGCTGTAATGAGCGTGCCATGTAGAGAGACTCTCTTGAACTTTGTGAGGCTACGGAAAGAGTGAGCGCCAGGGTTTGTGGTGCTCTGAATGGGGTTCCTTCTCTACTTTAAAGGCAGCAACAGCTTTTGTTCCTGGCTCCTTTGGTGTGGGCGTAATCGCTGGACGAAAGCAATTTCTGAGCTGGGCTCTGGCTGTAATGAGCGTGCCATGTAGAGAGACTCTCTGAACTTTGTGAGGCTACGGAAAGAGTGAGCGCCAGGGTTTGTGGTGCTCTGAATGGGGTTCCTTCTCTACTTTAAAGGCAGCAACAGCTTTTGTTCCTGGCTCCTTTGGTGTGGGCGTAATCGCTGGACGAAAGCAATTTCTGAGCTGGGCTCTGGCTGTAATGAGCGTGCCATGTAGAGAGACTCTCTTGAACTTTGTGAGGCTACGGAAAGAGTGAGCGCCAGGGTTTGTGGTGCTCTGAATGGGGTTCCTTGTATACTTTAAAGGCAGCAACAGCTTTTGTTCCTGGCTCCTTTGGTGTGGGCGTAATCGCTGGACGATCGCAATTTCTGAGCTGGGCTCTGGCTGTAATGAGCGTGCCATGTAGAGAGACTCTCTTGAACTTTGTGAGGCTACGGAAAGAGTGAGCGCCAGGGTTTGTGGTGCTCTGAATGGGGTTCCTTCTCTACTTTAAAGGCAGCAACAGCTTTTGTTCCTGGCTCCTTTGGTGTGGGCGTAATCGCTGGACGATCGCAATTTCTGAGCTGGGCTCGGGCTGTAATGAGCATGCCATGTAGAGAGACTCTCTTGAACTTTGTGAGGCTACGGAAAGAGTGAGCGCCAGGGTTTGTGGTGCTCTGAATGGGGTTCCTTCTCTACTTTAAAGGCAGCAACAGCTTTTGTTCCTGGCTCCTTTGGTGTGGGCGTAATCGCTGGACGATCGCAATTTCTGAGCTGGGCTCTGGCTGTAATGAGCGTGCCATGTAGAGAGACTCTCTTGAACTTTGTGAGGCTACGGAAAGAGTGAGCGCCAGGGTTTGTGGTGCTCTGAATGGGGGTTCCTTCTCTACTTTAAAGGCAGCAACAGCTTTTGTTCCTGGCTCCTTTGGTGTGGGCGTAATCGCTGGACGAAAGCAATTTCTGAGCTGGGCTCGGGCTGTAATGAGCGTGCCATGTAGAGAGACTCTCTTGAACTTTGTGAGGCTACGGAAAGAGTGAGCGCCAGGGTTTGTGGTGCTCTGAATGGGGTTCCTTGTATACTTTAAAGGCAGCAACAGCTTTTGTTCCTGGCTCCTTTGGTGTGGGCGTAATCGCTGGACGATCGCAATTTCTGAGCTGGGCTCGGGCTGTAATGAGCGTGCCATGTAGAGAGACTCTCTTGAACTTTGTGAGGCTACGGAAAGAGTGAGCGCCAGGGTTTGTGGTGCTCTGAATGGGGTTCCTTCTCTACTTTAAAGGCAGCAACAGCTTTTGTTCCTGGCTCCTTTGGTGTGGGCGTAATCGCTGGACGATCGCAATTTCTGAGCTGGGCTCTGGCTGTAATGAGCGTGCCATGTAGAGAGACTCTCTTGAACTTTGTGAGGCTACGGAAAGAGTGAGCGCCAGGGTTTGTGGTGCTCTGAATGGGGTTCCTTCTCTACTTGAAAGGCAGCAACAGCTTTTGTTCCTGGCTCCTTTGGTGTGGGCGTAATCGCTGGACGATCGCAATTTCTGAGCTGGGCTCGGGCTGTAATGAGCGTGCCATGTAGAGAGACTCTCTTGAACTTTGTGAGGCTACGGAAAGAGTGAGCGCCAGGGTTTTGTGGTGCTCTGAATGGGGTTCCTTCTCTACTTTAAAGGCAGCAACAGCTTTTGTTCCTGGCTCCTTTGGTGTGGGCGTAATCGCTGGACGATCGCAATTTCTGAGCTGGGCTCGGGCTGTAATGAGCGTGCCATGTAGAGAGACTCTCTTGAACTTTGTGAGGCTACGGAAAGAGTGAGCGCCAGGGGTTTGTGGTGCTCTGAATGGGGTTCCTTCTCTACTTTAAAGGCAGCAACAGCTTTTGTTCCTGGCTCCTTTGGTGTGGGCGTAATCGCTGGACGAATAGCAATTTCTGAGCTGGGCTCGGGCTGTAATGAGCGTGCCATGTAGAGAGACTCTCTTGAACTTTGTGAGGCTACGGAAAGAGTGAGCGCCAGGGTTTGTGGTGCTCTGAATGGGGTTCCTTCTCTACTTTAAAGGCAGCAACAGCTTTTGTTCCTGGCTCCTTTGGTGTGGGCGTAATCGCTGGACGATAGCAATTTCTGAGCTGGGCTCTGGCTGTAATGAGCGTGCCATGTAGAGAGACTCTCTTGAACTTTGTGAGGCTACGGAAAGAGTGAGCGCCAGGGTTTGTGGTGCTCTGAATGGGGTTCCTTCTCTACTTGAAAGGCAGCAACAGCTTTTGTTCCTGGCTCCTTTGGTGTGGGCGTAATCGCTGGACGATCGCAATTTCTGAGCTGGGCTCTGGCTGTAATGAGCGTGCCAGTGTAGAGAGACTCTCTTGAACTTTGTGAGGCTACGGAAAGAGTGAGCGCCAGGGTTTGTGGTGCTCTGAATGGGGTTCCTTCTCTACTTTAAAGGCAGCAACAGCTTTTGTTCCTGGCTCCTTTGGTGTGGGCGTAATCGCTGGACGAAAGCAATTTCTGAGCTGGGCTTGGGCTGTAATGAGCGTGCCATGTAGAGAGACTCTCTTGAACTTTGTGAGGCTACGGAAAGAGTGAGCGCCAGGGTTTGTGGTGCTCTGAATGGGGTTCCTTCTATACTTTAAAGGCAGCAACAGCTTTTGTTCCTGGCTCCTTTGGTGTGGGCGTAATCGCTGGACGATCGCAATTTCTGAGCTGGGCTCGGGCTGTAATGAGCGTGCCATGTAGAGAGACTCTCTTGAACTTTGTGAGGCTACGGAAAGAGTGAGCGCCAGGGTTTGTGGTGCTCTGAATGGGGTTCCTTCTCTACTTTAAAGGCAGCAACAGCTTTTGTTCCTGGCTCCTTTGGTGTGGGCGTAATCGCTGGACGATCGCAATTTCTGAGCTGGGCTCTGGCTGTAATGAGCGTGCCATGTAGAGAGACTCTCTTGAACTTTGTGAGGCTACGGAAAGAGTGAGCGCCAGGGTTTGTGGTGCTCTGAATGGGGTTCCTTCTCTACTTTAAAGGCAGCAACAGCTTTTGTTCCTGGCTCCTTTGGTGTGGGCGTAATCGCTGGACGATCGCAATTTCTGAGCTGGGCTCTGGCTGTAATGAGCGTGCCATGTAGAGAGACTCTCTTGAACTTTGTGAGGCTACGGAAAGAGTGAGCGCCAGGGTTTGTGGTGCTCTGAATGGGGTTCCTTCTCTACTTTAAAGGCAGCAACAGCTTTTGTTCCTGGCTCCTTTGGTGTGGGCGTAATCGCTGGACGAAAGCAATTTCTGAGCTGGGCTCTGGCTGTAATGAGCGTGCCATGTAGAGAGACTCTCTTGAACTTTGTGAGGCTCCGGAAAGAGTGAGCGCCAGGGTTTGTGGTGCTCTGAATGGGGTTCCTTCTCTACTTTAAAGGCAGCAACAGCTTTTGTTCCTGGCTCCTTTGGTGTGGGCGTAATCGCTGGACGATCGCAATTTCTGAGCTGGGCTCTGGCTGTAATGAGCGTGCCATGTAGAGAGACTCTCTTGAACTTTGTGAGGCTACGGAAAGAGTGAGCGCCAGGGTTTGTGGTGCTCTGAATGGGGTTTCCTTCTCTACTTTAAAGGCAGCAACAGCTTTTGTTCCTGGCTCCTTTGGTGTGGGCGTAATCGCTGGACGATCGCAATTTCTGAGCTGGGCTCGGGCTGTAATGAGCGTGCCATGTAGAGAGACTCTCTTGAACTTTGTGAGGCTACGGAAAGAGTGAGCGCCAGGGTTTGTGGTGCTCTGAATGGGGTTCCTTCTCTACTTTAAAGGCAGCAACAGCTTTTGTTCCTGGCTCCTTTGGTGTGGGCGTAATCGCTGGACGATCGCAATTTCTGAGCTGGGCTCTGGCTGTAATGAGCGTGCCATGTAGAGAGACTCTCTTGAACTTTGTGAGGCTCCGGAAAGAGTGAGCGCCAGGGTTTGTGGTGCTCTGAATGGGGTTTCCTTCTCTACTTTAAAGGCAGCAACAGCTTTTGTTCCTGGCTCCTTTGGTGTGGGCGTAATCGCTGGACGATCGCAATTTCTGAGCTGGGCTCGGGCTGTAATGAGCGTGCCATGTAGAGAGACTCTCTTGAACTTTGTGAGGCTACGGAAAGAGTGAGCGCCAGGGTTTGTGGTGCTCTGAATGGGGTTCCTTCTCTACTTTAAAGGCAGCAACAGCTTTTGTTCCTGGCTCCTTTGGTGTGGGCGTAATCGCTGGACGATCGCAATTTCTGAGCTGGGCTCTGGCTGTAATGAGCGTAGCCATGTAGAGAGACTCTCTTGAACTTTGTGAGGCTACGGAAAGAGTGAGCGCCAGGGTTTGTGGTGCTCTGAATGGGGTTCCTTCTATACTTTAAAGGCAGCAACAGCTTTTGTTCCTGGCTCCTTTGGTGTGGGCGTAATCGCTGGACGATCGCAATTTCTGAGCTGGGCTCTGGCTGTAATGAGCGTGCCATGTAGAGAGACTCTCTTGAACTTTGTGAGGCTACGGAAAGAGTGAGCGCCAGGGTTTGTGGTGCTCTGAATGGGGTTCCTTCTCTACTTTAAAGGCAGCAACAGCTTTTGTTCCTGGCTCCTTTGGTGTGGGCGTAATCGCTGGACGATCGCAATTTCTGAGCTGGGCTCTGGCTGGAATGAGCGTGCCATGTAGAGAGACTCTCTTGAACTTTGTGAGGCTACGGAAAGAGTGAGCGCCAGGGTTTGTGGTGCTCTGAATGGGGTTCCTTCTCTACTTTAAAGGCAGCAACAGCTTTTGTTCCTGGCTCCTTTGGTGTGGGCGTAATCGCTGGACGATCGCAATTTCTGAGCTGGGCTCTGGCTGTAATGAGCGTGCCATGTAGAGAGACTCTCTTGAACTTTGTGAGGCTACGGAAAGAGTGAGCGCCAGGGTTTGTGGTGCTCTGAATGGGGTTCCTTCTCTACTTTAAAGGCAGCAACAGCTTTTGTTCCTGGCTCCTTTGGTGTGGGCGTAATCGCTGGACGATCGCAATTTCTGAGCTGGGCTCTGGCTGTAATGAGCGTGCCATGTAGAGAGACTCTCTTGAACTTTGTGAGGCTACGGAAAGAGTGAGCGCCAGGGTTTGTGGTGCTCTGAATGGGGTTCCTTCTCTACTTTAAAGGCAGCAACAGCTTTTGTTCCTGGCTCCTTTGGTGTGGGCGTAATCGCTGGACGATCGCAATTTCTGAGCTGGGCTCTGGCTGTAATGAGCGTGCCTTGTAGAGAGACTCTCTTGAACTTTGTGAGGCTACGGAAAGAGTGAGCGCCAGGGTTTGTGGTGCTCTGAATGGGGTTCCTTCTCTACTTTAAAGGCAGCAACAGCTTTTGTTCCTGGCTCCTTTGGTGTGGGCGTAATCGCTGGACGATCGCAATTTCTGAGCTGGGCTCTGGCTGTAATGAGCGTGCCATGTAGAGAGACTCTCTTGAACTTTGTGAGGCTACGGAAAGAGTGAGCGCCAGGGTTTGTGGTGCTCTGAATGGGGTTCCTTCTCTACTTTAAAGGCAGCAACAGCTTTTGTTCCTGGCTCCTTTGGTGTGGGCGTAATCGCTGGACGATAGCAATTTCTGAGCTGGGCTCTGGCTGTAATGAGCGTGCCATGTAGAGAGACTCTCTTGAACTTTGTGAGGGCTACGGAAAGAGTGAGCGCCAGGGTTTGTGGTGCTCTGAATGGGGTTCCTTCTCTACTTTAAAGGCAGCAACAGCTTTTGTTCCTGGCTCCTTTGGTGTGGGCGTAATCGCTGGACGAACGCAATTTCTGAGCTGGGCTCTGGCTGTAATGAGCGTGCCATGTAGAGAGACTCTCTTGAACTTTGTGAGGCTACGGAAAGAGTGAGCGCCAGGGTTTGTGGTGCTCTGAATGGGGTTCCTTCTCTACTTTAAAGGCAGCAACAGCTTTTGTTCCTGGCTTCCTTTGGTGTGGGCGTAATCGCTGGACGATCGCAATTTCTGAGCTGGGCTCGGGCTGTAATGAGCGTGCCATGTAGAGAGACTCTCTTGAACTTTGTGAGGCTACGGAAAGAGTGAGCGCCAGGGTTTGTGGTGCTCTGAATGGGGTTCCTTCTCTACTTTAAAGGCAGCAACAGCTTTTGTTCCTGGCTCCTTTGGTGTGGGCGTAATCGCTGGACGATCGCAATTTCTGAGCTGGGCTCGGGCTGTAATGAGCGTGCCATGTAGAGAGACTCTCTTGAACTTTGTGAGGCTACGGAAAGAGTGAGCGCCAGGGTTTGTGGTGCTCTGAATGGGGTTCCTTCTCTACTTTAAAGGCAGCAACAGCTTTTGTTCCTGGCTCCTTTGGTGTGGGCGTAATCGCTGGACAAAAGCAATTTCTGAGCTGGGCTCTGGCTGTAATGAGCGTGCCATGTAGAGAGACTCTCTTGAACTTTGTGAGGCTACGGAAAGAGTGAGCGCCAGGGTTTGTGGTGCTCTGAATGGGGTTCCTTCTCTACTTTAAAGGCAGCAACAGCTTTTGTTCCTGGCTCCTTTGGTGTGGGCGTAATCGCTGGACGAAAGCAATTTCTGAGCTGGGCTCGGGCTGTAATGAGCGTGCCATGTAGAGAGACTCTCTTGAACTTTGTGAGGCTACGGAAAGAGTGAGCGCCAGGGTTTGTGGTGCTCTGAATGGGGTTCCTTCTCTACTTTAAAGGCAGCAACAGCTTTTGTTCCTGGCTCCTTTGGTGTGGGCGTAATCGCTGGACGATCGCAATTTCTGAGCTGGGCTCTGGCTGTAATGAGCGTGCCATGTAGAGAGACTCTCTTGAACTTTGTGAGGCTACGGAAAGAGTGAGCGCCAGCGGTTTGTGGTGCTCTGAATGGGGTTCCTTCTCTACTTTAAAGGCAGCAACAGCTTTTGTTCCTGGCTCCTTTGGTGTGGGCGTAATCGCTGGACGATCGCAATTTCTGAGCTGGGCTCTGGCTGTAATGAGCGTGCCATGTAGAGAGACTCTCTTGAACTTTGTGAGGCTACGGAAAGAGTGAGCGCCAGGGTTTGTGGTGCTCTGAATGGGGTTCCTTCTCTACTTTAAAGGCAGCAACAGCTTTTGTTCCTGGCTCCTTTGGTGTGGGCGTAATCGCTGGACGAAAGCAATTTCTGAGCTGGGCTCTGGCTGTAATGAGCGTGCCATGTAGAGAGACTCTCTTGAACTTTGTGAGGCTACGGAAAGAGTGAGCGCCAGGGTTTGTGGTGCTCTGAATGGGGTTCCTTGTCTACTTTAAAGGCAGCAACAGCTTTTGTTCCTGGCTCCTTGGTGTGGGCGTAATCGCTGGACGATCGCAATTTCTGAGCTGGGCTCTGGCTGTAATGAGCGTGCCATGTAGAGAGACTCTCTTGAACTTTGTGAGGCTACGGAAAGAGTGAGCGCCAGGGTTTGTGGTGCTCTGAATGGGGTTCCTTCTCTACTTTAAAGGCAGCAACAGCTTTTGTTCCTGGCTCCTTTGGTGTGGGCGTAATCGCTGGACGATCGCAATTTCTGAGCTGGGCTCTGGCTGTAATGAGCGTGCCATGTAGAGAGACTCTCTTGAACTTTGTGAGGCTACGGAAAGAGTGAGCGCCAGGGTTTGTGGTGCTCTGAATGGGGTTCCTTCTCTACTTTAAAGGCAGCAACAGCTTTTGTTCCTGGCTCCTTTGGTGTGGGGCGTAATCGCTGGACGATCGCAATTTCTGAGCTGGGCTCGGGCTGTAATGAGCGTGCCTGTAGAGAGACTCTCTTGAACTTTGTGAGGCTACGGAAAGAGTGAGCGCCAGGGTTTGTGGTGCTCTGAATGGGGTTCCTTCTCTACTTTAAAGGCAGCAACAGCTTTTGTTCCTGGCTCCTTTGGTGTGGGCGTAATCGCTGGACGATCGCAATTTCTGAGCTGGGCTCTGGCTGTAATGAGCGTGCCATGTAGAGAGACTCTCTTGAACTTTGTGAGGCTACGGAAAGAGTGAGCGCCAGGGTTTGTGGTGCTCTGAATGGGGTTCCTTCTCTACTTTAAAGGCAGCAACAGCTTTTGTTCCTGGCTCCTTTGGTGTGGGCGTAATCGCTGGACGATAGCAATTTCTGAGCTGGGCTCTGGCTGTAATGAGCGTGCCATGTAGAGAGACTCTCTTGAACTTTGTGAGGCTACGGAAAGAGTGAGCGCCAGGGTTTGTGGTGCTCTGAATGGGGTTCCTTCTCTACTTTAAAGGCAGCAACAGCTTTTGTTCCTGGCTCCTTTGGTGTGGGCGTAATCGCTGGACGATCGCAATTTCTGAGCTGGGCTCTGGCTGTAATGAGCGTGCCATGTAGAGAGACTCTCTTGAACTTTGTGAGGCTACGGAAAGAGTGAGCGCCAGGGTTTGTGGTGCTCTGAATGGGGTTCCTTCTCTACTTGAAAGGCAGCAACAGCTTTTGTTCCTGGCTCCTTTGGTGTGGGCGTAATCGCTGGACGATCGCAATTTCTGAGCTGGGCTCTGGCTGTAATGAGCGTGCCATGTAGAGAGACTCTCTTGAACTTTGTGAGGCTACGGAAAGAGTGAGCGCCAGGGTTTGTGGTGCTCTGAATGGGGTTCCTTCTCTACTTTAAAGGCAGCAACAGCTTTTGTTCCTGGCTCCTTTGGTGTGGGCGTAATCGCTGGAACGATCGCAATTTCTGAGCTGGGCTCTGGCTGTAATGAGCGTGCCATGTAGAGAGACTCTCTTGAACTTTGTGAGGCTACGGAAAGAGTGAGCGCCAGGGTTTGTGGTGCTCTGAATGGGGTTCCTTCTCTACTTTAAAGGCAGCAACAGCTTTTGTTCCTGGCTCCTTTGGTGTGGGCGTAATCGCTGGACGATCGCAATTTCTGAGCTGGGCTCTGGCTGTAATGAGCGTGCCATGTAGAGAGACTCTCTTGAACTTTGTGAGGCTACGGAAAGAGTGAGCGCCAGGGTTTGTGGTGCTCTGAATGGGGTTCCTTCTCTACTTTAAAGGCAGCAACAGCTTTTGTTCCTGGCTCCTTTGGTGTGGGCGTAATCGCTGGACGATCGCAATTTCTGAGCTGGGCTCTGGCTGTAATGAGCGTGCCATGTAGAGAGACTCTCTTGAACTTTGTGAGGCTACGGAAAGAGTGAGCGCCAGGGTTTGTGGTGCTCTGAATGGGGTTCCTTCTCTACTTTAAAGGCAGCAACAGCTTTTGTTCCTGGCTCCTTTGGTGTGGGCGTAATCGCTGGACGATCGCAATTTCTGAGCTGGGCTCTGGCTGTAATGAGCGTGCCATGTAGAGAGACTCTCTTGAACTTTGTGAGGCTCGGAAAGAGTGAGCGCCAGGGTTTGTGGTGCTCTGAATGGGGTTCCTTCTCTACTTTAAAGGCAGCAACAGCTTTTGTTCCTGGCTCCTTTGGTGTGGGCGTAATCGCTGGACGATCGCAATTTCTGAGCTGGGCTCTGGCTGTAATGAGCGTGCCATGTAGAGAGACTCTCTTGAACTTTGTGAGGCTACGGAAAGAGTGAGCGCCAGGGTTTGTGGTGCTCTGAATGGGGTTCCTTCTCTACTTTAAAGGCAGCAACAGCTTTTGTTCCTGGCTCCTTTGGTGTGGGCGTAATCGCTGGACGATCGCAATTTCTGAGCTGGGCTCTGGCTGTAATGAGCGTGCCATGTAGAGAGACTCTCTTGAACTTTGTGAGGCTACGGAAAGAGTGAGCGCCAGGGTTTGTGGTGCTCTGAATGGGGTTCCTTCTCTACTTTAAAGGCAGCAACAGCTTTTGTTCCTGGCTCCTTTGGTGTGGGCGTAATCGCTGGACGATCGCAATTTCTGAGCTGGGCTCTGGCTGTAATGAGCGTGCCATGTAGAGAGACTCTCTTGAACTTTGTGAGGCTACGGAAAGAGTGAGCGCCAGGGTTTGTGGTGCTCTGAATGGGGTTCCTTCTCTACTTGAAAGGCAGCAACAGCTTTTGTTCCTGGCTCCTTTGGTGTGGGCGTAATCGCTGGACGATCGCAATTTCTGAGCTGGGCTCGGGCTGTAATGAGCGTGCCATGTAGAGAGACTCTCTTGAACTTTGTGAGGCTACGGAAAGAGTGAGCGCCAGGGTTTGTGGTGCTCTGAATGGGGTTCCTTCTCTACTTTAAAGGCAGCAACAGCTTTTGTTCCTGGCTCCTTTGGTGTGGGCGTAATCGCTGGACGATCGCAATTTCTGAGCTGGGCTCTGGCTGTAATGAGCGTGCCAGTGTAGAGAGACTCTCTTGAACTTTGTGAGGCTACGGAAAGAGTGAGCGCCAGGGTTTGTGGTGCTCTGAATGGGGTTCCTTCTCTACTTTAAAGGCAGCAACAGCTTTTGTTCCTGGCTCCTTTGGTGTGGGCGTAATCGCTGGACGATCGCAATTTCTGAGCTGGGCTCGGGCTGTAATGAGCGTGCCATGTAGAGAGACTCTCTTGAACTTTGTGAGGCTACGGAAAGAGTGAGCGCCAGGGTTTGTGGTGCTCTGAATGGGGTTCCTTCTCTACTTTAAAGGCAGCAACAGCTTTTGTTCCTGGCTCCTTTGGTGTGGGCGTAATCGCTGGACGAAAGCAATTTCTGAGCTGGGCTCTGGCTGTAATGAGCGTGCCATGTAGAGAGACTCTCTTGAACTTTGTGAGGCTACGGAAAGAGTGAGCGCCAGGGTTTGTGGTGCTCT
Source organism: Theristicus caerulescens (assembly GCA_020745775.1). Taxonomy (NCBI): domain Eukaryota; kingdom Metazoa; phylum Chordata; class Aves; order Pelecaniformes; family Threskiornithidae; genus Theristicus; species Theristicus caerulescens. The sequence continues at coordinate 22,011 of JAJGSR010000063.1, forward strand.
GAATGGGGTTCCTTCTCTACTTTAAAGGCAGCAACAGCTTTTGTTCCTGGCTCCTTTGGTGTGGGCGTAATCGCTGGACGATCGCAATTTCTGAGCTGGGCTCGGGCTGGAATGAGCGTGCCATGTAGAGAGACTCTCTTGAACTTTGTGAGGCTACGGAAAGAGTGAGCGCCAGGGTTTGTGGTGCTCTGAATGGGGTTCCTTCTCTACTTTAAAGGCAGCAACAGCTTTTGTTCCTGGCTCCTTTGGTGTGGGCGTAATCGCTGGACGATCGCAATTTCTGAGCTGGGCTCTGGCTGTAATGAGCGTGCCATGTAGAGAGACTCTCTTGAACTTTGTGAGGCTACGGAAAGAGTGAGCGCCAGGGTTTGTGGTGCTCTGAATGGGGTTCCTTCTCTACTTTAAAGGCAGCAACAGCTTTTGTTCCTGGCTCCTTTGGTGTGGGCGTAATCGCTGGACGATCGCAATTTCTGAGCTGGGCTCGGGCTGTAATGAGCGTGCCATGTAGAGAGACTCTCTTGAACTTTGTGAGGCTACGGAAAGAGTGAGCGCCAGGGTTTGTGGTGCTCTGAATGGGGTTCCTTCTCTACTTTAAAGGCAGCAACAGCTTTTGTTCCTGGCTCCTTTGGTGTGGGCGTAATCGCTGGACGATCGCAATTTCTGAGCTGGGCTCTGGCTGTAATGAGCGTGCCATGTAGAGAGACTCTCTTGAACTTTGTGAGGCTACGGAAAGAGTGAGCGCCAGGGTTTGTGGTGCTCTGAATGGGGTTCCTTCTCTACTTTAAAGGCAGCAACAGCTTTTGTTCCTGGCTCCTTTGGTGTGGGCGTAATCGCTGGACGATCGCAATTTCTGAGCTGGGCTCGGGCTGTAATGAGCGTGCCATGTAGAGAGACTCTCTTGAACTTTGTGAGGCTACGGAAAGAGTGAGCGCCAGGGTTTGTGGTGCTCTGAATGGGGTTCCTTCTCTACTTTAAAGGCAGCAACAGCTTTTGTTCCTGGCTCCTTTGGTGTGGGCGTAATCGCTGGACGATCGCAATTTCTGAGCTGGGCTCGGGCTGTAATGAGCGTGCCATGTAGAGAGACTCTCTTGAACTTTGTGAGGCTACGGAAAGAGTGAGCGCCAGGGTTTGTGGTGCTCTGAATGGGGTTCCTTCTCTACTTTAAAGGCAGCAACAGCTTTTGTTCCTGGCTCCTTTGGTGTGGGCGTAATCGCTGGACGATCGCAATTTCTGAGCTGGGCTCTGGCTGTAATGAGCGTGCCATGTAGAGAGACTCTCTTGAACTTTGTGAGGCTACGGAAAGAGTGAGCGCCAGGGTTTGTGGTGCTCTGAATGGGGTTCCTTCTCTACTTGAAAGGCAGCAACAGCTTTTGTTCCTGGCTCCTTTGGTGTGGGCGTAATCGCTGGACGATCGCAATTTCTGAGCTGGGCTCGGGCTGTAATGAGCGTGCCATGTAGAGAGACTCTCTTGAACTTTGTGAGGCTACGGAAAGAGTGAGCGCCAGGGTTTGTGGTGCTCTGAATGGGGTTCCTTCTCTACTTAAAGGCAGCAACAGCTTTTGTTCCTGGCTCCTTTGGTGTGGGCGTAATCGCTGGACGATCGCAATTTCTGAGCTGGGCTCTGGCTGTAATGAGCGTGCCATGTAGAGAGACTCTCTTGAACTTTGTGAGGCTACGGAAAGAGTGAGCGCCAGGGTTTGTGGTGCTCTGAATGGGGTTCCTTCTCTACTTTAAAGGCAGCAACAGCTTTTGTTCCTGGCTCCTTTGGTGTGGGCGTAATCGCTGGACGATAGCAATTTCTGAGCTGGGCTCTGGCTGTAATGAGCGTGCCATGTAGAGAGACTCTCTTGAACTTTGTGAGGCTACGGAAAGAGTGAGCGCCAGGGTTTGTGGTGCTCTGAATGGGGTTCCTTCTCTACTTTAAAGGCAAGCAACAGCTTTTGTTCCTGGCTCCTTTGGTGTGGGCGTAATCGCTGGACGATCGCAATTTCTGAGCTGGGCTCGGGCTGTAATGAGCGTGCCATGTAGAGAGACTCTCTTGAACTTTGTGAGGCTACGGAAAGAGTGAGCGCCAGGGTTTGTGGTGCTCTGAATGGGGTTCCTTCTCTACTTTAAAGGCAGCAACAGCTTTTGTTCCTGGCTCCTTTGGTGTGGGCGTAATCGCTGGACGATCGCAATTTCTGAGCTGGGCTCGGGCTGTAATGAGCGTGCCATGTAGAGAGACTCTCTTGAACTTTGTGAGGCTACGGAAAGAGTGAGCGCCAGGGTTTGTGGTGCTCTGAATGGGGTTCCTTCTCTACTTTAAAGGCAGCAACAGCTTTTGTTCCTGGCTCCTTTGGTGTGGGCGTAATCGCTGGACGATCGCAATTTCTGAGCTGGGCTCTGGCTGTAATGAGCGTGCCGTGTAGAGAGACTCTCTTGAACTTTGTGAGGCTACGGAAAGAGTGAGCGCCAGGGTTTGTGGTGCTCTGAATGGGGGTTCCTTCTCTACTTTAAAGGCAGCAACAGCTTTTGTTCCTGGCTCCTTTGGTGTGGGCGTAATCGCTGGACGATCGCAATTTCTGAGCTGGGCTCGGGCTGTAATGAGCGTGCCATGTAGAGAGACTCTCTTGAACTTTGTGAGGCTACGGAAAGAGTGAGCGCCAGGGTTTGTGGTGCTCTGAATGGGGTTCCTTCTCTACTTTAAAGGCAGCAACAGCTTTTGTTCCTGGCTCCTTTGGTGTGGGCGTAATCGCTGGACGATCGCAATTTCTGAGCTGGGCTCTGGCTGTAATGAGCGTGCCATGTAGAGAGACTCTCTTGAACTTTGTGAGGCTACGGAAAGAGTGAGCGCCAGGGTTTTGTGGTGCTCTGAATGGGGTTCCTTCTCTACTTGAAAGGCAGCAACAGCTTTTGTTCCTGGCTCCTTTGGTGTGGGCGTAATCGCTGGACGATCGCAATTTCTGAGCTGGGCTCTGGCTGTAATGAGCGTGCCATGTAGAGAGACTCTCTTGAACTTTGTGAGGCTACGGAAAGAGTGAGCGCCAGGGTTTGTGGTGCTCTGAATGGGGTTCCTTCTCTACTTTAAAGGCAGCAACAGCTTTTGTTCCTGGCTCCTTTGGTGTGGGGCGTAATCGCTGGACGATCGCAATTTCTGAGCTGGGCTCTGGCTGGAATGAGCGTGCCATGTAGAGAGACTCTCTTGAACTTTGTGAGGCTACGGAAAGAGTGAGCGCCAGGGTTTGTGGTGCTCTGAATGGGGTTCCTTCTCTACTTGAAAGGCAGCAACAGCTTTTGTTCCTGGCTCCTTTGGTGTGGGCGTAATCGCTGGACGATCGCAATTTCTGAGCTGGGCTCTGGCTGTAATGAGCGTGCCGTGTAGAGAGACTCTCTTGAACTTTGTGAGGCTACGGAAAGAGTGAGCGCCAGGGTTTGTGGTGCTCTGAATGGGGTTCCTTCTCTACTTGAAAGGCAGCAACAGCTTTTGTTCCTGGCTCCTTTGGTGTGGGCGTAATCGCTGGACGAAAGCAATTTCTGAGCTGGGCTCGGGCTGTAATGAGCGTGCCATGTAGAGAGACTCTCTTGAACTTTGTGAGGCTACGGAAAGAGTGAGCGCCAGGGTTTGTGGTGCTCTGAATGGGGTTCCTTCTCTACTTTAAAGGCAGCAACAGCTTTTGTTCCTGGCTCCTTTGGTGTGGGCGTAATCGCTGGACGATCGCAATTTCTGAGCTGGGCTCTGGCTGTAATGAGCGTGCCATGTAGAGAGACTCTCTTGAACTTTGTGAGGCTACGGAAAGAGTGAGCGCCAGGGTTTGTGGTGCTCTGAATGGGGTTCCTTCTCTACTTTAAAGGCAGCAACAGCTTTTGTTCCTGGCTCCTTTGGTGTGGGCGTAATCGCTGGACGATCGCAATTTCTGAGCTGGGCTCTGGCTGTAATGAGCGTGCCATGTAGAGAGACTCTCTTGAACTTTGTGAGGCTACGGAAAGAGTGAGCGCCAGGGTTTGTGGTGCTCTGAATGGGGTTCCTTCTCTACTTTAAAGGCAGCAACAGCTTTTGTTCCTGGCTCCTTTGGTGTGGGCGTAATCGCTGGACGATCGCAATTTCTGAGCTGGGCTCTGGCTGTAATGAGCGTGCCATGTAGAGAGACTCTCTTGAACTTTGTGAGGCTACGGAAAGAGTGAGCGCCAGGGTTTGTGGTGCTCTGAATGGGGTTCCTTCTCTACTTTAAAGGCAGCAACAGCTTTTGTTCCTGGCTCCTTTGGTGTGGGCGTAATCGCTGGACGATAGCAATTTCTGAGCTGGGCTCGGGCTGTAATGAGCGTGCCATGTAGAGAGACTCTCTTGAACTTTGTGAGGCTACGGAAAGAGTGAGCGCCAGGGTTTGTGGTGCTCTGAATGGGGTTCCTTCTCTACTTTAAAGGCAGCAACAGCTTTTGTTCCTGGCTCCTTTGGTGTGGGCGTAATCGCTGGACGATCGCAATTTCTGAGCTGGGCTCGGGCTGTAATGAGCGTGCCTTGTAGAGAGACTCTCTTGAACTTTGTGAGGCTACGGAAAGAGTGAGCGCCAGGGTTTGTGGTGCTCTGAATGGGGTTCCTTCTCTACTTTAAAGGCAGCAACAGCTTTTGTTCCTGGCTCCTTTGGTGTGGGCGTAATCGCTGGACGATCGCAATTTCTGAGCTGGGCTCGGGCTGTAATGAGCGTGCCATGTAGAGAGACTCTCTTGAACTTTGTGAGGCTACGGAAAGAGTGAGCGCCAGGGTTTGTGGTGCTCTGAATGGGGTTCCTTCTCTACTTTAAAGGCAGCAACAGCTTTTGTTCCTGGCTCCTTTGGTGTGGGCGTAATCGCTGGACGATCGCAATTTCTGAGCTGGGCTCTGGCTGTAATGAGCGTGCCGTGTAGAGAGACTCTCTTGAACTTTGTGAGGCTACGGAAAGAGTGAGCGCCAGGGTTTGTGGTGCTCTGAATGGGGTTCCTTCTCTACTTGAAAGGCAGCAACAGCTTTTGTTCCTGGCTCCTTTGGTGTGGGCGTAATCGCTGGACGAAAGCAATTTCTGAGCTGGGCTCTGGCTGTAATGAGCGTGCCATGTAGAGAGACTCTCTTGAACTTTGTGAGGCTACGGAAAGAGTGAGCGCCAGGGTTTGTGGTGCTCTGAATGGGGTTCCTTCTCTACTTTAAAGGCAGCAACAGCTTTTGTTCCTGGCTCCTTTGGTGTGGGCGTAATCGCTGGACGATCGCAATTTCTGAGCTGGGCTCTGGCTGTAATGAGCGTGCCATGTAGAGAGACTCTCTTGAACTTTGTGAGGCTACGGAAAGAGTGAGCGCCAGGGTTTGTGGTGCTCTGAATGGGGTTCCTTCTCTACTTTAAAGGCAGCAACAGCTTTTGTTCCTGGCTCCTTTGGTGTGGGCGTAATCGCTGGACGATCGCAATTTCTGAGCTGGGCTCTGGCTGTAATGAGCGTGCCATGTAGAGAGACTCTCTTGAACTTTGTGAGGCTACGGAAAGAGTGAGCGCCAGGGTTTGTGGTGCTCTGAATGGGGTTCCTTCTCTACTTTAAAGGCAGCAACAGCTTTTGTTCCTGGCTCCTTTGGTGTGGGCGTAATCGCTGGACGATCGCAATTTCTGAGCTGGGCTCTGGCTGTAATGAGCGTGCCATGTAGAGAGACTCTCTTGAACTTTGTGAGGCTACGGAAAGAGTGAGCGCCAGGGTTTGTGGTGCTCTGAATGGGGTTCCTTCTATACTTTAAAGGCAGCAACAGCTTTTGTTCCTGGCTCCTTTGGTGTGGGCGTAATCGCTGGACGATCGCAATTTCTGAGCTGGGCTCGGGCTGTAATGAGCGTGCCATGTAGAGAGACTCTCTTGAACTTTGTGAGGCTACGGAAAGAGTGAGCGCCAGGGTTTGTGGTGCTCTGAATGGGGTTCCTTCTCTACTTTAAAGGCAGCAACAGCTTTTGTTCCTGGCTCCTTTGGTGTGGGCGTAATCACTGGACGATCGCAATTTCTGAGCTGGGCTCTGGCTGTAATGAGCGTGCCATGTAGAGAGACTCTCTTGAACTTTGTGAGGCTACGGAAAGAGTGAGCGCCAGGGTTTGTGGTGCTCTGAATGGGGTTCCTTCTCTACTTTAAAGGCAGCAACAGCTTTTGTTCCTGGCTCCTTTGGTGTGGGCGTAATCGCTGGACGATCGCAATTTCTGAGCTGGGCTCGGGCTGTAATGAGCGTGCCATGTAGAGAGACTCTCTTGAACTTTGTGAGGCTACGGAAAGAGTGAGCGCCAGGGTTTGTGGTGCTCTGAATGGGGTTCCTTCTCTACTTTAAAGGCAGCAACAGCTTTTGTTCCTGGCTCCTTTGGTGTGGGCGTAATCGCTGGACGATCGCAATTTCTGAGCTGGGCTCTGGCTGTAATGAGCGTGCCATGTAGAGAGACTCTCTTGAACTTTGTGAGGCTACGGAAAGAGTGAGCGCCAGGGTTTGTGGTGCTCTGAATGGGGTTCCTTCTCTACTTTAAAGGCAGCAACAGCTTTTGTTCCTGGCTCCTTTGGTGTGGGCGTAATCGCTGGACGATCGCAATTTCTGAGCTGGGCTCTGGCTGTAATGAGCGTGCCATGTAGAGAGACTCTCTTGAACTTTGTGAGGCTACGGAAAGAGTGAGCGCCAGGGTTTGTGGTGCTCTGAATGGGGTTCCTTCTCTACTTTAAAGGCAGCAACAGCTTTTGTTCCTGGCTCCTTTGGTGTGGGCGTAATCGCTGGACGAAAGCAATTTCTGAGCTGGGCTCGGGCTGTAATGAGCGTGCCATGTAGAGAGACTCTCTTGAACTTTGTGAGGCTACGGAAAGAGTGAGCGCCAGGGTTTGTGGTGCTCTGAATGGGGTTCCTTCTCTACTTTAAAGGCAGCAACAGCTTTTGTTCCTGGCTCCTTTGGTGTGGGCGTAATCGCTGGACGAACGCAATTTCTGAGCTGGGCTCGGGCTGTAATGAGCGTGCCATGTAGAGAGACTCTCTTGAACTTTGTGAGGCTCCGGAAAGAGTGAGCGCCAGGGTTTGTGGTGCTCTGAATGGGGTTCCTTCTCTACTTTAAAGGCAGCAACAGCTTTTGTTCCTGGCTCCTTTGGTGTGGGCGTAATCGCTGGACGATAGCAATTTCTGAGCTGGGCTCGGGCTGTAATGAGCGTGCCATGTAGAGAGACTCTCTTGAACTTTGTGAGGCTACGGAAAGAGTGAGCGCCAGGGTTTGTGGTGCTCTGAATGGGGTTCCTTCTCTACTTTAAAGGCAGCAACAGCTTTTGTTCCTGGCTCCTTTGGTGTGGGCGTAATCGCTGGACGAACGCAATTTCTGAGCTGGGCTCGGGCTGTAATGAGCGTGCCATGTAGAGAGACTCTCTTGAACTTTGTGAGGCTACGGAAAGAGTGAGCGCCAGGGTTTGTGGTGCTCTGAATGGGGTTCCTTCTCTACTTTAAAGGCAGCAACAGCTTTTGTTCCTGGCTCCTTTGGTGTGGGCGTAATCGCTGGACGATCGCAATTTCTGAGCTGGGCTCTGGCTGTAATGAGCGTGCCATGTAGAGAGACTCTCTTGAACTTTGTGAGGCTACGGAAAGAGTGAGCGCCAGGGTTTGTGGTGCTCTGAATGGGGTTCCTTCTCTACTTTAAAGGCAGCAACAGCTTTTGTTCCTGGCTCCTTTGGTGTGGGCGTAATCGCTGGACGAAAGCAATTTCTGAGCTGGGCTCTGGCTGGAATGAGCGTGCCATGTAGAGAGACTCTCTTGAACTTTGTGAGGCTACGGAAAGAGTGAGCGCCAGGGTTTGTGGTGCTCTGAATGGGGTTCCTTGTATACTTTAAAGGCAGCAACAGCTTTTGTTCCTGGCTCCTTTGGTGTGGGGCGTAATCGCTGGACGAAAGCAATTTCTGAGCTGGGCTCTGGCTGTAATGAGCGTGCCATGTAGAGAGACTCTCTTGAACTTTGTGAGGCTACGGAAAGAGTGAGCGCCAGGGTTTGTGGTGCTCTGAATGGGGTTCCTTCTCTACTTTAAAGGCAGCAACAGCTTTTGTTCCTGGCTCCTTTGGTGTGGGCGTAATCGCTGGACGATCGCAATTTCTGAGCTGGGCTCTGGCTGGAATGAGCGTGCCATGTAGAGAGACTCTCTTGAACTTTGTGAGGCTACGGAAAGAGTGAGCGCCAGGGTTTGTGGTGCTCTGAATGGGGTTCCTTCTCTACTTTAAAGGCAGCAACAGCTTTTGTTCCTGGCTCCTTTGGTGTGGGCGTAATCGCTGGACGAACGCAATTTCTGAGCTGGGCTCTGGCTGTAATGAGCGTGCCATGTAGAGAGACTCTCTTGAACTTTGTGAGGCTACGGAAAGAGTGAGCGCCAGGGTTTGTGGTGCTCTGAATGGGGTTCCTTCTCTACTTTAAAGGCAGCAACAGCTTTTGTTCCTGGCTCCTTTGGTGTGGGCGTAATCGCTGGACGATCGCAATTTCTGAGCTGGGCTCTGGCTGTAATGAGCGTGCCATGTAGAGAGACTCTCTTGAACTTTGTGAGGCTCCGGAAAGAGTGAGCGCCAGGGTTTGTGGTGCTCTGAATGGGGTTCCTTCTCTACTTTAAAGGCAGCAACAGCTTTTGTTCCTGGCTCCTTTGGTGTGGGCGTAATCGCTGGACGAAAGCAATTTCTGAGCTGGGCTCTGGCTGTAATGAGCGTGCCATGTAGAGAGACTCTCTTGAACTTTGTGAGGCTACGGAAAGAGTGAGCGCCAGGGTTTGTGGTGCTCTGAATGGGGTTCCTTCTCTACTTTAAAGGCAGCAACAGCTTTTGTTCCTGGCTCCTTTGGTGTGGGCGTAATCGCTGGACGATCGCAATTTCTGAGCTGGGCTCTGGCTGTAATGAGCGTGCCATGTAGAGAGACTCTCTTGAACTTTGTGAGGCTACGGAAAGAGTGAGCGCCAGGGTTTGTGGTGCTCTGAATGGGGTTCCTTCTCTACTTTAAAGGCAGCAACAGCTTTTGTTCCTGGCTCCTTTGGTGTGGGCGTAATCGCTGGACGAAAGCAATTTCTGAGCTGGGCTCTGGCTGTAATGAGCGTGCCATGTAGAGAGACTCTCTTGAACTTTGTGAGGCTACGGAAAGAGTGAGCGCCAGGGTTTGTGGTGCTCTGAATGGGGTTCCTTCTCTACTTTAAAGGCAGCAACAGCTTTTGTTCCTGGCTCCTTTGGTGTGGGCGTAATCGCTGGACGAAAGCAATTTCTGAGCTGGGCTCGGGCTGTAATGAGCGTGCCATGTAGAGAGACTCTCTTGAACTTTGTGAGGCTACGGAAAGAGTGAGCGCCAGGGTTTGTGGTGCTCTGAATGGGGTTCCTTCTCTACTTTAAAGGCAGCAACAGCTTTTGTTCCTGGCTCCTTTGGTGTGGGCGTAATCGCTGGACGATCGCAATTTCTGAGCTGGGCTCTGGCTGTAATGAGCGTGCCATGTAGAGAGACTCTCTTGAACTTTGTGAGGCTACGGAAAGAGTGAGCGCCAGGGTTTGTGGTGCTCTGAATGGGGTTCCTTCTCTACTTTAAAGGCAGCAACAGCTTTTGTTCCTGGCTCCTTTGGTGTGGGCGTAATCGCTGGACGAACGCAATTTCTGAGCTGGGCTCTGGCTGTAATGAGCGTGCCATGTAGAGAGACTCTCTTGAACTTTGTGAGGCTACGGAAAGAGTGAGCGCCAGGGTTTGTGGTGCTCTGAATGGGGTTCCTTCTCTACTTTAAAGGCAGCAACAGCTTTTGTTCCTGGCTCCTTTGGTGTGGGCGTAATCGCTGGACGAAAGCAATTTCTGAGCTGGGCTCTGGCTGTAATGAGCGTGCCATGTAGAGAGACTCTCTTGAACTTTGTGAGGCTACGGAAAGAGTGAGCGCCAGGGTTTGTGGTGCTCTGAATGGGGTTCCTTGCTCTACTTTAAAGGCAGCAACAGCTTTTGTTCCTGGCTCCTTTGGTGTGGGCGTAATCGCTGGACGAAAGCAATTTCTGAGCTGGGCTCTGGCTGTAATGAGCGTGCCATGTAGAGAGACTCTCTTGAACTTTGTGAGGCTACGGAAAGAGTGAGCGCCAGGGTTTGTGGTGCTCTGAATGGGGTTCCTTCTCTACTTTAAAGGCAGCAACAGCTTTTGTTCCTGGCTCCTTTGGTGTGGGCGTAATCGCTGGACGATCGCAATTTCTGAGCTGGGCTCTGGCTGTAATGAGCGTGCCATGTAGAGAGACTCTCTTGAACTTTGTGAGGCTACGGAAAGAGTGAGCGCCAGGGTTTGTGGTGCTCTGAATGGGGTTCCTTCTCTACTTTAAAGGCAGCAACAGCTTTTGTTCCTGGCTCCTTTGGTGTGGGCGTAATCGCTGGACGATAGCAATTTCTGAGCTGGGCTCTGGCTGTAATGAGCGTGCCATGTAGAGAGACTCTCTTGAACTTTGTGAGGCTACGGAAAGAGTGAGCGCCAGGGTTTGTGGTGCTCTGAATGGGGTTCCTTCTCTACTTTAAAGGCAGCAACAGCTTTTGTTCCTGGCTCCTTTGGTGTGGGCGTAATCGCTGGACGATCGCAATTTCTGAGCTGGGCTCTGGCTGTAATGAGCGTGCCATGTAGAGAGACTCTCTTGAACTTTGTGAGGCTACGGAAAGAGTGAGCGCCAGGGTTTGTGGTGCTCTGAATGGGGTTCCTTCTCTACTTTAAAGGCAGCAACAGCTTTTGTTCCTGGCTCCTTTGGTGTGGGCGTAATCGCTGGACGAAAGCAATTTCTGAGCTGGGCTCTGGCTGTAATGAGCGTGCCATGTAGAGAGACTCTCTTGAACTTTGTGAGGCTACGGAAAGAGTGAGCGCCAGGGTTTGTGGTGCTCTGAATGGGGTTCCTTCTATACTTTAAAGGCAGCAACAGCTTTTGTTCCTGGCTCCTTTGGTGTGGGCGTAATCGCTGGACGATCGCAATTTCTGAGCTGGGCTCTGGCTGTAATGAGCGTGCCATGTAGAGAGACTCTCTTGAACTTTGTGAGGCTACGGAAAGAGTGAGCGCCAGGGTTTGTGGTGCTCTGAATGGGGTTCCTTCTCTACTTTAAAGGCAGCAACAGCTTTTGTTCCTGGCTCCTTTGGTGTGGGCGTAATCGCTGGACGAAAGCAATTTCTGAGCTGGGCTCTGGCTGTAATGAGCGTGCCATGTAGAGAGACTCTCTTGAACTTTGTGAGGCTCCGGAAAGAGTGAGCGCCAGGGTTTGTGGTGCTCTGAATGGGGTTCCTTCTCTACATTTAAAGGCAGCAACAGCTTTTGTTCCTGGCTCCTTTGGTGTGGGCGTAATCGCTGGACGAAAGCAATTTCTGAGCTGGGCTCTGGCTGTAATGAGCGTGCCGTGTAGAGAGACTCTCTTGAACTTTGTGAGGCTCCGGAAAGAGTGAGCGCCAGGGTTTGTGGTGCTCTGAATGGGGTTCCTTCTCTACTTTAAAGGCAGCAACAGCTTTTGTTCCTGGCTCCTTTGGTGTGGGCGTAATCGCTGGACGAAAGCAATTTCTGAGCTGGGCTCTGGCTGTAATGAGCGTGCCATGTAGAGAGACTCTCTTGAACTTTGTGAGGCTACGGAAAGAGTGAGCGCCAGGGTTTGTGGTGCTCTGAATGGGGTTCCTTCTCTACTTTAAAGGCAGCAACAGCTTTTGTTCCTGGCTCCTTTGGTGTGGGTGTAATCGCTGGACGAAAGCAATTTCTGAGCTGGGCTCGGGCTGTAATGAGCATGCCGTGTAGAGAGACTCTCTTGAACTTTGTGAGGCTACGGAAAGAGTGAGCGCCAGGGTTTGTGGTGCTCTGAATGGGGTTCCTTCTCTACTTTAAAGGCAGCAACAGCTTTTGTTCCTGGCTCCTTTGGTGTGGGCGTAATCGCTGGACGATCGCAATTTCTGAGCTGGGCTCTGGCTGTAATGAGCGTGCCGTGTAGAGAGACTCTCTTGAACTTTGTGAGGCTCCGGAAAGAGTGAGCGCCAGGGTTTGTGGTGCTCTGAATGGGGTTCCTTCTCTACTTTAAAGGCAGCAACAGCTTTTGTTCCTGGCTCCTTTGGTGTGGGCGTAATCGCTGGACGAAAGCAATTTCTGAGCTGGGCTCTGGCTGTAATGAGCGTGCCATGTAGAGAGACTCTCTTGAACTTTGTGAGGCTACGGAAAGAGTGAGCGCCAGGGTTTGTGGTGCTCTGAATGGGGTTCCTTCTCTACTTAAAAGGCAGCAACAGCTTTTGTTCCTGGCTCCTTTGGTGTGGGCGTAATCGCTGGACGAAAGCAATTTCTGAGCTGGGCTCTGGCTGTAATGAGCGTGCCGTGTAGAGAGACTCTCTTGAACTTTGTGAGGCTCCGGAAAGAGTGAGCGCCAGGGTTTGTGGTGCTCTGAATGGGGTTCCTTGTATACTTTAAAGGCAGCAACAGCTTTTGTTCCTGGCTCCTTTGGTGTGGGCGTAATCGCTGGACGAAAGCAATTTCTGAGCTGGGCTCTGGCTGTAATGAGCGTGCCATGTAGAGAGACTCTCTTGAACTTTGTGAGGCTCCGGAAAGAGTGAGCGCCAGGGTTTGTGGTGCTCTGAATGGGGTTCCTTCTCTACTTGAAAGGCAGCAACAGCTTTTGTTCCTGGCTCCTTTGGTGTGGGCGTAATCGCTGGACGATCGCAATTTCTGAGCTGGGCTCTGGCTGTAATGAGCGTGCCGTGTAGAGAGACTCTCTTGAACTTTGTGAGGCTCCGGAAAGAGTGAGCGCCAGGGTTTGTGGTGCTCTGAATGGGGTTCCTTGTATACTTTAAAGGCAGCAACAGCTTTTGTTCCTGGCTCCTTTGGTGTGGGCGTAATCGCTGGACGATCGCAATTTCTGAGCTGGGCTCTGGCTGTAATGAGCGTGCCATGTAGAGAGACTCTCTTGAACTTTGTGAGGCTACGGAAAGAGTGAGCGCCAGGGTTTGTGGTGCTCTGAATGGGGTTCCTTCTCTACTTTAAAGGCAGCAACAGCTTTTGTTCCTGGCTCCTTTGGTGTGGGCGTAATCGCTGGACGAAAGCAATTTCTGAGCTGGGCTCGGGCTGTAATGAGCGTGCCATGTAGAGAGACTCTCTTGAACTTTGTGAGGCTACGGAAAGAGTGAGCGCCAGGGTTTGTGGTGCTCTGAATGGGGTTCCTTCTCTACTTTAAAGGCAGCAACAGCTTTTGTTCCTGGCTCCTTTGGTGTGGGCGTAATCGCTGGACGATCGCAATTTCTGAGCTGGGCTCTGGCTGTAATGAGCGTGCCATGTAGAGAGACTCTCTTGAACTTTGTGAGGCTCCGGAAAGAGTGAGCGCCAGGGTTTGTGGTGCTCTGAATGGGGTTCCTTGTATACTTGAAAGGCAGCAACAGCTTTTGTTCCTGGCTCCTTTGGTGTGGGCGTAATCGCTGGACGATCGCAATTTCTGAGCTGGGCTCGGGCTGTAATGAGCGTGCCGTGTAGAGAGACTCTCTTGAACTTTGTGAGGCTACGGAAAGAGTGAGCGCCAGGGTTTGTGGTGCTCTGAATGGGGTTCCTTCTCTACTTTAAAGGCAGCAACAGCTTTTGTTCCTGGCTCCTTTGGTGTGGGCGTAATCGCTGGACGATCGCAATTTCTGAGCTGGGCTCGGGCTGGAATGAGCGTGCCATGTAGAGAGACTCTCTTGAACTTTGTGAGGCTCCGGAAAGAGTGAGCGCCAGGGTTTGTGGTGCTCTGAATGGGGTTCCTTCTCTACTTTAAAGGCAGCAACAGCTTTTGTTCCTGGCTCCTTTGGTGTGGGCGTAATCGCTGGACGATCGCAATTTCTGAGCTGGGCTCTGGCTGTAATGAGCGTGCCGTGTAGAGAGACTCTCTTGAACTTTGTGAGGCTACGGAAAGAGTGAGCGCCAGGGTTTGTGGTGCTCTGAATGGGGTTCCTTCTCTACTTGAAAGGCAGCAACAGCTTTTGTTCCTGGCTCCTTTGGTGTGGGCGTAATCGCTGGACGAAAGCAATTTCTGAGCTGGGCTCGGGCTGTAATGAGCGTGCCGTGTAGAGAGACTCTCTTGAACTTTGTGAGGCTACGGAAAGAGTGAGCGCCAGGGTTTGTGGTGCTCTGAATGGGGTTCCTTGTATACTTTAAAGGCAGCAACAGCTTTTGTTCCTGGCTCCTTTGGTGTGGGCGTAATCGCTGGACGAAAGCAATTTCTGAGCTGGGCTCTGGCTGGAATGAGCGTGCCATGTAGAGAGACTCTCTTGAACTTTGTGAGGCTACGGAAAGAGTGAGCGCCAGGGTTTGTGGTGCTCTGAATGGGGTTCCTTCTCTACTTTAAAGGCAGCAACAGCTTTTGTTCCTGGCTCCTTTGGTGTGGGCGTAATCGCTGGACGAAAGCAATTTCTGAGCTGGGCTCTGGCTGTAATGAGCGTGCCGTGTAGAGAGACTCTCTTGAACTTTGTGAGGCTACGGAAAGAGTGAGCGCCAGGGTTTGTGGTGCTCTGAATGGGGTTCCTTCTCTACTTTAAAGGCAGCAACAGCTTTTGTTCCTGGCTCCTTTGGTGTGGGCGTAATCGCTGGACGAAAGCAATTTCTGAGCTGGGCTCTGGCTGTAATGAGCGTGCCATGTAGAGAGACTCTCTTGAACTTTGTGAGGCTCCGGAAAGAGTGAGCGCCAGGGTTTGTGGTGCTCTGAATGGGGTTCCTTCTCTACTTTAAAGGCAGCAACAGCTTTTGTTCCTGGCTCCTTTGGTGTGGGCGTAATCGCTGGACGAAAGCAATTTCTGAGCTGGGCTCTGGCTGTAATGAGCGTGCCATGTAGAGAGACTCTCTTGAACTTTGTGAGGCTCCGGAAAGAGTGAGCGCCAGGGTTTGTGGTGCTCTGAATGGGGTTCCTTCTCTACTTTAAAGGCAGCAACAGCTTTTGTTCCTGGCTCCTTTGGTGTGGGCGTAATCGCTGGACGATCGCAATTTCTGAGCTGGGCTCTGGCTGTAATGAGCGTGCCATGTAGAGAGACTCTCTTGAACTTTGTGAGGCTACGGAAAGAGTGAGCGCCAGGGTTTGTGGTGCTCTGAATGGGGTTCCTTCTCTACTTTAAAGGCAGCAACAGCTTTTGTTCCTGGCTCCTTTGGTGTGGGCGTAATCGCTGGACGATCGCAATTTCTGAGCTGGGCTCAGGCTGTAATGAGCGTGCCATGTAGAGAGACTCTCTTGAACTTTGTGAGGCTACGGAAAGAGTGAGCGCCAGCGTTTGTGGTGCTCTGAATGGGGTTCCTTCTCTACTTTAAAGGCAGCAACAGCTTTTGTTCCTGGCTCCTTTGGTGTGGGCGTAATCGCTGGACGATCGCAATTTCTGAGCTGGGCTCTGGCTGTAATGAGCGTGCCATGTAGAGAGACTCTCTTGAACTTTGTGAGGCTCCGGAAAGAGTGAGCGCCAGGGTTTGTGGTGCTCTGAATGGGGTTCCTTCTCTACTTTAAAGGCAGCAACAGCTTTTGTTCCTGGCTCCTTTGGTGTGGGCGTAATCGCTGGACGATCGCAATTTCTGAGCTGGGCTCTGGCTGTAATGAGCGTGCCATGTAGAGAGACTCTCTTGAACTTTGTGAGGCTACGGAAAGAGTGAGCGCCAGGGTTTGTGGTGCTCTGAATGGGGTTCCTTGTATACTTTAAAGGCAGCAACAGCTTTTGTTCCTGGCTCCTTTGGTGTGGGCGTAATCGCTGGACGATCGCAATTTCTGAGCTGGGCTCGGGCTGTAATGAGCGTGCCATGTAGAGAGACTCTCTTGAACTTTGTGAGGCTCCGGAAAGAGTGAGCGCCAGGGTTTGTGGTGCTCTGAATGGGGTTCCTTCTCTACTTTAAAGGCAGCAACAGCTTTTGTTCCTGGCTCCTTTGGTGTGGGCGTAATCGCTGGACGATCGCAATTTCTGAGCTGGGCTCTGGCTGTAATGAGCGTGCCATGTAGAGAGACTCTCTTGAACTTTGTGAGGCTACGGAAAGAGTGAGCGCCAGGGTTTGTGGTGCTCTGAATGGGGTTCCTTCTCTACTTGAAAGGCAGCAACAGCTTTTGTTCCTGGCTCCTTTGGTGTGGGCGTAATCGCTGGACGATCGCAATTTCTGAGCTGGGCTCTGGCTGTAATGAGCGTGCCATGTAGAGAGACTCTCTTGAACTTTGTGAGGCTACGGAAAGAGTGAGCGCCAGGGTTTGTGGTGCTCTGAATGGGGTTCCTTCTCTACTTTAAAGGCAGCAACAGCTTTTGTTCCTGGCTCCTTTGGTGTGGGCGTAATCGCTGGACGATCGCAATTTCTGAGCTGGGCTCTGGCTGTAATGAGCGTGCCATGTAGAGAGACTCTCTTGAACTTTGTGAGGCTCCGGAAAGAGTGAGCGCCAGGGTTTGTGGTGCTCTGAATGGGGTTCCTTCTCTACTTTAAAGGCAGCAACAGCTTTTGTTCCTGGCTCCTTTGGTGTGGGCGTAATCGCTGGACGATCGCAATTTCTGAGCTGGGCTCTGGCTGTAATGAGCATGCCATGTAGAGAGACTCTCTTGAACTTTGTGAGGCTACGGAAAGAGTGAGCGCCAGGGTTTGTGGTGCTCTGAATGGGGTTCCTTCTCTACTTTAAAGGCAGCAACAGCTTTTGTTCCTGGCTCCTTTGGTGTGGGCGTAATCGCTGGACGATCGCAATTTCTGAGCTGGGCTCTGGCTGTAATGAGCGTGCCATGTAGAGAGACTCTCTTGAACTTTGTGAGGCTACGGAAAGAGTGAGCGCCAGGGTTTGTGGTGCTCTGAATGGGGTTCCTTCTCTACTTGAAAGGCAGCAACAGCTTTTGTTCCTGGCTCCTTTGGTGTGGGCGTAATCGCTGGACGAAAGCAATTTCTGAGCTGGGCTCTGGCTGTAATGAGCGTGCCATGTAGAGAGACTCTCTTGAACTTTGTGAGGCTACGGAAAGAGTGAGCGCCAGGGTTTGTGGTGCTCTGAATGGGGTTCCTTCTCTACTTTAAAGGCAGCAACAGCTTTTGTTCCTGGCTCCTTTGGTGTGGGCGTAATCGCTGGACGAAAGCAATTTCTGAGCTGGGCTCTGGCTGGAATGAGCGTGCCATGTAGAGAGACTCTCTTGAACTTTGTGAGGCTCCGGAAAGAGTGAGCGCCAGGGTTTGTGGTGCTCTGAATGGGGTTCCTTGTATACTTTAAAGGCAGCAACAGCTTTTGTTCCTGGCTCCTTTGGTGTGGGCGTAATCGCTGGACGATCGCAATTTCTGAGCTGGGCTCTGGCTGTAATGAGCGTGCCATGTAGAGAGACTCTCTTGAACTTTGTGAGGCTACGGAAAGAGTGAGCGCCAGCGTTTGTGGTGCTCTGAATGGGGTTCCTTCTCTACTTTAAAGGCAGCAACAGCTTTTGTTCCTGGCTCCTTTGGTGTGGGCGTAATCGCTGGACGAAAGCAATTTCTGAGCTGGGCTCGGGCTGTAATGAGCGTGCCATGTAGAGAGACTCTCTTGAACTTTGTGAGGCTCCGGAAAGAGTGAGCGCCAGGGTTTGTGGTGCTCTGAATGGGGTTCCTTCTCTACTTTAAAGGCAGCAACAGCTTTTGTTCCTGGCTCCTTTGGTGTGGGCGTAATCGCTGGACGAAAGCAATTTCTGAGCTGGGCTCTGGCTGGAATGAGCGTGCCATGTAGAGAGACTCTATTGAACTTTGTGAGGCTACGGAAAGAGTGAGCGCCAGGGTTTGTGGTGCTCTGAATGGGGTTCCTTCTCTACTTGAAAGGCAGCAACAGCTTTTGTTCCTGGCTCCTTTGGTGTGGGCGTAATCGCTGGACGAAAGCAATTTCTGAGCTGGGCTCTGGCTGTAATGAGCGTGCCGTGTAGAGAGACTCTCTTGAACTTTGTGAGGCTCCGGAAAGAGTGAGCGCCAGGGTTTGTGGTGCTCTGAATGGGGTTCCTTCTCTACTTTAAAGGCAGCAACAGCTTTTGTTCCTGGCTCCTTTGGTGTGGGCGTAATCGCTGGACGATCGCAATTTCTGAGCTGGGCTCGGGCTGTAATGAGCGTGCCATGTAGAGAGACTCTCTTGAACTTTGTGAGGCTACGGAAAGAGTGAGCGCCAGGGTTTGTGGTGCTCTGAATGGGGTTCCTTGTATACTTTAAAGGCAGCAACAGCTTTTGTTCCTGGCTCCTTTGGTGTGGGCGTAATCGCTGGACGATCGCAATTTCTGAGCTGGGCTCTGGCTGTAATGAGCGTGCCATGTAGAGAGACTCTCTTGAACTTTGTGAGGCTACGGAAAGAGTGAGCGCCAGGGTTTGTGGTGCTCTGAATGGGGTTCCTTCTCTACTTTAAAGGCAGCAACAGCTTTTGTTCCTGGCTCCTTTGGTGTGGGCGTAATCGCTGGACGATCGCAATTTCTGAGCTGGGCTCTGGCTGTAATGAGCGTGCCATGTAGAGAGACTCTCTTGAACTTTGTGAGGCTACGGAAAGAGTGAGCGCCAGGGTTTGTGGTGCTCTGAATGGGGTTCCTTCTCTACTTTAAAGGCAGCAACAGCTTTTGTTCCTGGCTCCTTTGGTGTGGGCGTAATCACTGGACGAAAGCAATTTCTGAGCTGGGCTCTGGCTGGAATGAGCGTGCCATGTAGAGAGACTCTCTTGAACTTTGTGAGGCTCCGGAAAGAGTGAGCGCCAGGGTTTGTGGTGCTCTGAATGGGGTTCCTTCTCTACTTTAAAGGCAGCAACAGCTTTTGTTCCTGGCTCCTTTGGTGTGGGCGTAATCGCTGGACGAAAGCAATTTCTGAGCTGGGCTCTGGCTGTAATGAGCGTGCCGTGTAGAGAGACTCTCTTGAACTTTGTGAGGCTACGGAAAGAGTGAGCGCCAGGGTTTGTGGTGCTCTGAATGGGGTTCCTTCTCTACTTTAAAGGCAGCAACAGCTTTTGTTCCTGGCTCCTTTGGTGTGGGCGTAATCGCTGGACGATCGCAATTTCTGAGCTGGGCTCGGGCTGTAATGAGCGTGCCGTGTAGAGAGACTCTCTTGAACTTTGTGAGGCTACGGAAAGAGTGAGCGCCAGCGTTTGTGGTGCTCTGAATGGGGTTCCTTCTCTACTTTAAAGGCAGCAACAGCTTTTGTTCCTGGCTCCTTTGGTGTGGGCGTAATCGCTGGACGATCGCAATTTCTGAGCTGGGCTCGGGCTGTAATGAGCGTGCCATGTAGAGAGACTCTCTTGAACTTTGTGAGGCTACGGAAAGAGTGAGCGCCAGGGTTTGTGGTGCTCTGAATGGGGTTCCTTCTCTACTTTAAAGGCAGCAACAGCTTTTGTTCCTGGCTCCTTTGGTGTGGGCGTAATCACTGGACGAAAGCAATTTCTGAGCTGGGCTCTGGCTGGAATGAGCGTGCCATGTAGAGAGACTCGATTGAACTTTGTGAGGCTACGGAAAGAGTGAGCGCCAGGGTTTGTGGTGCTCTGAATGGGGTTCCTTCTCTACTTGAAAGGCAGCAACAGCTTTTGTTCCTGGCTCCTTTGGTGTGGGCGTAATCGCTGGACGAAAGCAATTTCTGAGCTGGGCTCTGGCTGTAATGAGCGTGCCGTGTAGAGAGACTCTCTTGAACTTTGTGAGGCTACGGAAAGAGTGAGCGCCAGGGTTTGTGGTGCTCTGAATGGGGTTCCTTCTCTACTTTAAAGGCAGCAACAGCTTTTGTTCCTGGCTCCTTTGGTGTGGGCGTAATCACTGGACGAAAGCAATTTCTGAGCTGGGCTCTGGCTGTAATGAGCGTGCCGTGTAGAGAGACTCTCTTGAACTTTGTGAGGCTACGGAAAGAGTGAGCGCCAGGGTTTGTGGTGCTCTGAATGGGGTTCCTTGTATACTTGAAAGGCAGCAACAGCTTTTGTTCCTGGCTCCTTTGGTGTGGGCGTAATCGCTGGACGATCGCAATTTCTGAGCTGGGCTCGGGCTGTAATGAGCGTGCCGTGTAGAGAGACTCTCTTGAACTTTGTGAGGCTCCGGAAAGAGTGAGCGCCAGGGTTTGTGGTGCTCTGAATGGGGTTCCTTCTCTACTTTAAAGGCAGCAACAGCTTTTGTTCCTGGCTCCTTTGGTGTGGGCGTAATCGCTGGACGAAAGCAATTTCTGAGCTGGGCTCGGGCTGTAATGAGCGTGCCATGTAGAGAGACTCTCTTGAACTTTGTGAGGCTACGGAAAGAGTGAGCGCCAGGGTTTGTGGTGCTCTGAATGGGGTTCCTTGTATACTTGAAAGGCAGCAACAGCTTTTGTTCCTGGCTCCTTTGGTGTGGGCGTAATCGCTGGACGAAAGCAATTTCTGAGCTGGGCTCGGGCTGTAATGAGCGTGCCATGTAGAGAGACTCTCTTGAACTTTGTGAGGCTATGGAAAGAGTGAGCGCCAGGGTTTGTGGTGCTCTGAATGGGGTTCCTTCTCTACTTGAAAGGCAGCAACAGCTTTTGTTCCTGGCTCCTTTGGTGTGGGCGTAATCGCTGGACGATCGCAATTTCTGAGCTGGGCTCTGGCTGTAATGAGCGTGCCATGTAGAGAGACTCTCTTGAACTTTGTGAGGCTCCGGAAAGAGTGAGCGCCAGGGTTTGTGGTGCTCTGAATGGGGTTCCTTCTCTACTTTAAAGGCAGCAACAGCTTTTGTTCCTGGCTCCTTTGGTGTGGGCGTAATCGCTGGACGATCGCAATTTCTGAGCTGGGCTCTGGCTGTAATGAGCGTGCCGTGTAGAGAGACTCTCTTGAACTTTGTGAGGCTACGGAAAGAGTGAGCGCCAGGGTTTGTGGTGCTCTGAATGGGGTTCCTTCTCTACTTTAAAGGCAGCAACAGCTTTTGTTCCTGGCTCCTTTGGTGTGGGCGTAATCACTGGACGAAAGCAATTTCTGAGCTGGGCTCTGGCTGGAATGAGCGTGCCATGTAGAGAGACTCTCTTGAACTTTGTGAGGCTACGGAAAGAGTGAGCGCCAGGGTTTGTGGTGCTCTGAATGGGGTTCCTTCTCTACTTTAAAGGCAGCAACAGCTTTTGTTCCTGGCTCCTTTGGTGTGGGCGTAATCGCTGGACGAAAGCAATTTCTGAGCTGGGCTCGGGCTGTAATGAGCGTGCCATGTAGAGAGACTCTCTTGAACTTTGTGAGGCTCCGGAAAGAGTGAGCGCCAGGGTTTGTGGTGCTCTGAATGGGGTTCCTTCTCCACTTTAAAGGCAGCAACAGCTTTTGTTCCTGGCTCCTTTGGTGTGGGCGTAATCGCTGGACGATCGCAATTTCTGAGCTGGGCTCGGGCTGTAATGAGCGTGCCGTGTAGAGAGACTCTCTTGAACTTTGTGAGGCTACGGAAAGAGTGAGCGCCAGGGTTTGTGGTGCTCTGAATGGGGTTCCTTGTATACTTTAAAGGCAGCAACAGCTTTTGTTCCTGGCTCCTTTGGTGTGGGCGTAATCGCTGGACGATCGCAATTTCTGAGCTGGGCTCTGGCTGTAATGAGCGTGCCGTGTAGAGAGACTCTCTTGAACTTTGTGAGGCTACGGAAAGAGTGAGCGCCAGGGTTTGTGGTGCTCTGAATGGGGTTCCTTCTCTACTTGAAAGGCAGCAACAGCTTTTGTTCCTGGCTCCTTTGGTGTGGGCGTAATCGCTGGACGAAAGCAATTTCTGAGCTGGGCTCGGGCTGTAATGAGCGTGCCATGTAGAGAGACTCTCTTGAACTTTGTGAGGCTACGGAAAGAGTGAGCGCCAGGGTTTGTGGTGCTCTGAATGGGGTTCCTTGTATACTTGAAAGGCAGCAACAGCTTTTGTTCCTGGCTCCTTTGGTGTGGGCGTAATCGCTGGACGAAAGCAATTTCTGAGCTGGGCTCTGGCTGTAATGAGCGTGCCGTGTAGAGAGACTCTCTTGAACTTTGTGAGGCTACGGAAAGAGTGAGCGCCAGGGTTTGTGGTGCTCTGAATGGGGTTCCTTCTCTACTTGAAAGGCAGCAACAGCTTTTGTTCCTGGCTCCTTTGGTGTGGGCGTAATCGCTGGACGAAAGCAATTTCTGAGCTGGGCTCTGGCTGTAATGAGCGTGCCATGTAGAGAGACTCGATTGAACTTTGTGAGGCTACGGAAAGAGTGAGCGCCAGGGTTTGTGGTGCTCTGAATGGGGTTCCTTCTCTACTTTAAAGGCAGCAACAGCTTTTGTTCCTGGCTCCTTTGGTGTGGGCGTAATCGCTGGACGAAAGCAATTTCTGAGCTGGGCTCGGGCTGTAATGAGCGTGCCGTGTAGAGAGACTCTCTTGAACTTTGTGAGGCTACGGAAAGAGTGAGCGCCAGGGTTTGTGGTGCTCTGAATGGGGTTCCTTCTCTACTTTAAAGGCAGCAACAGCTTTTGTTCCTGGCTCCTTTGGTGTGGGCGTAATCGCTGGACGATCGCAATTTCTGAGCTGGGCTCGGGCTGTAATGAGCGTGCCGTGTAGAGAGACTCTCTTGAACTTTGTGAGGCTACGGAAAGAGTGAGCGCCAGGGTTTGTGGTGCTCTGAATGGGGTTCCTTCTCTACTTGAAAGGCAGCAACAGCTTTTGTTCCTGGCTCCTTTGGTGTGGGCGTAATCGCTGGACGAAAGCAATTTCTGAGCTGGGCTCGGGCTGTAATGAGCGTGCCATGTAGAGAGACTCTCTTGAACTTTGTGAGGCTCCGGAAAGAGTGAGCGCCAGCGTTTGTGGTGCTCTGAATGGGGTTCCTTGTATACTTTAAAGGCAGCAACAGCTTTTGTTCCTGGCTCCTTTGGTGTGGGCGTAATCGCTGGACGATCGCAATTTCTGAGCTGGGCTCTGGCTGTAATGAGCGTGCCATGTAGAGAGACTCTCTTGAACTTTGTGAGGCTACGGAAAGAGTGAGCGCCAGTGTTTGTGGTGCTCTGAATGGGGTTCCTTCTCTACTTTAAAGGCAGCAACAGCTTTTGTTCCTGGCTCCTTTGGTGTGGGCGTAATCGCTGGACGAAAGCAATTTCTGAGCTGGGCTCGGGCTGTAATGAGCGTGCCATGTAGAGAGACTCTCTTGAACTTTGTGAGGCTATGGAAAGAGTGAGCGCCAGGGTTTGTGGTGCTCTGAATGGGGTTCCTTGTATACTTGAATACAAGGAACTTGTATACAAGTAAAGTATCACTGCCGATAGCAGCAGGACTCCTGTCGGTTTGTCAGAACTTCTCGTCAGGTCATCCCTCTCGTTCGGAGCAGTCTTTTAGTCCCGTCCTCTATCTCACTCGCCTTGAACGGATCAGGGTCTGCCTCTTGACTTCGGTAGTTAATTCAAGTCCCCTCCCGACCAGCTTTGTGCCCTCGAGTCTTCTTCTGTCTCTCCGGCCCCCTCGGCAGCACTCTGTTTCCATCTAGACATTTCCTCGTGTTCCACGGCCGTCGTTTACTTCTGCAGCAGGCTTTCTATTTTCTTTACACAGAGACGACTCTTCCTCAGGCTTTCCTTTTGTCCCATAGCGCTCTTACGTTCCCCTTTGTCGCGTCGGACATCTCCTTTCGGTCTCCGGCACCCTGAGGAAATCCGCACTCTCTTCAAATCATCTTCAGTAATCCTTCGTTCGTCTCTACGTCCGCAGTCCCCCGCTCTCTCCACCATCTCGTTCCTGTTACGACACCTCCCGAGACCGTCGTCGTGTCCCGAGGCACCCTTTGTGCTCCGCAGCCCTCTCTGGGTCTCTCGTTCAGACAGAACCCTTCCTCAGGCTTTGTTTGAGTCTATAGCTCTTTTACCTTATTTGCTGCCATCTAGGATGTCTCCGTTCAGTCGGTCATCACCTGAAGAAATCTGTATGTTGCTAGGACATCTTCTTGTGTCTTCCATCGTGTTCAAGAGCCTTTTTCTGTTTCTCTTTTGCTCTTGGCACCCTTCTTCTGCCACCGTCTTGCCTACAGAGACCGTCCTCACCCCCCACAGCCCTCTTTTGGCTCCGTAGCATGCTTTGTGCCCTTCTTGCTCTCCGAGAACCTTTTCCGATGCCCTATTTCATCTGCGGAAGGGTCGTGTTGTCCTCTATGATAGGTAGGATACATCAGTTCAGTCTCCGGTCCCTCAAGGACATCTGCAGTCCCTTCAAATCTCCTCTAGACTTTTTCATTGTGTCCTCAAGACTTCTCGCGCGCGTCCGTCCATCTGTCCATCTCGGAACCCCTCTGCTACCATCCTGATGCCCGTCGAGGTCTTCGACGTTTCCCGCGGCACGCTCTTAGCTCCTTAAGCCACTTTTTGGATTCATTTTGTGGCCATCGCGCCTCTCCCGAGATCTCTGTTCCCAAAAAAGAGCATTGTTTTTCCTCTCTATGACATCTTGGATGCTTCCTTAGACTTTTCTTGTGATCCACAGCCTTTTGGTAGGACTCCGCCTCCCTTTGCACCTCCGTCATCCCCGTGAGCCTTTCATGACCCTTTTGCTCCCAGTCACTCTGCATCCCCGAGCACTTTTTTGCCTAGCGTGGCCCAGTTTTAGCGGCGTAGCGTACTTTGATCCTCCTTCGTTCCCTCAGAAACCCGTTCTCGCGTTTGTTTGCACGTCAGAGCGCTCTTCTAGTCCCGTCTGCCCTCTAGGGCACCTCCGTCGGGTACCCAGCATCCCGAGGACGTCCGTACTCCGTTCAGATCTCCTCCAGACTTCCTCCTCGCATCCCTGAGCCTTCTTCAGTGTACGCGGCCCCTTCGGGACCCCTCTCGTGGTGTCACGATGCCTATCTATGCCTTCGAGGTCACCCTTAGCCCATCTTTAGCTTTTTAGCGGACCTCGCACACCTCTCGTTCCGTCGGAAGACTTCCCGTGTCCATATATGTGACTGGCCTGGTTATTCCGTCCTCTCTTCCCTCTAGCCGTGCCTCTATTCATTCCCTGGCTGTCTGATGACACATTTATTTTGTTCAGATCCCATCTGGATTTAATCCTCACATCCTCAATCCTTTTCCTGTTTCAGCAGCTCCCTCGGGACATTTATTCCTCCCGCTCACGATGCCTCCAGAGACCTTTCCCTGTGCTCTGTGTCATTCTTGTTGTACTGTGAGCCGTACAGCAGTCATTTGTTCCTCTGTGCTATCTAGGATTCCCACGTTTGGTCCCCGGCCCCCTGAGACCATCCGTACGGCGGTCCGACGATAGACCGAGTTCCTCCTCGTTGTCCCAAGCCCACTCCTGTCTGCCAGCCATCCTCAACACCCATCTCCTCGCAGTCAGGATGCCTCCCGAGGCCTTCCTTGTTTTTACGGCACCTCGTGGCACCGCAGTTCCCCATCCATCTCTCTCGTTTGGTCAGAGCCTCCCATCTTTGTTTGGTACGCAGCGCCCTTTTGTCTGTCTGCCATCGAGGGCATCTATTTTTGCTTCTTCTCTTGCTTTGTCATCTGTAGTTTGCCTAGATGTTCTACTGAGACTCTGTAAGAGACTGAAGCGTTAAGAACAATTGCCTCAAAGCTTGCTTGCGTGCATTTATCCGATAAGACCGGACAGCAGACCGCTCTTTTGTCTGAGAAGACCTGAGGGCAGACCATTCTTTGGCTTATCAAGTACCACTGGCTTGCAAGGAAACTTGTGCAAACTTGCTGAAGCAGCAGGCCATTCTTTGGCTTATCAGACACCACCAAGAATAGGACACCAACCGGTATCCGGGCCAGGCCGCTTGCCCACCAACAATACATATTGCATGATTAGATGTGCACGTGTGGCGTACGCGATGTCACCCTGGGTAAACAAACCGAAACGAGAGGGCAAACTCCCTCTCCGACACCGGATAAAAGACAGCACAACGAAACCTGAGCGTGGCCATCCGCCACCGAAAACCTGAACACTGAGGACCAACGGGACACCACTGGATCCTTGATGGTGACTATCCTTTGCTTCTCTCTCTGAACGCTTGCTTAATTTCCTCCTAATATTTCCTGCCTTTCCTATCGCTTTACTCTTTTATATTTACCAAATAAAACATCTGATTGGCAGTATATGACCTCGTTTGTGTCTTAATTTTGCCCTTGGGATCATTACAAACCTTCCCCGAGCCTGACAATCAGACCACGACTTAACAGACTCCAAGGTTCTCACTGCATCTCCAAGCCTTTTTTCTTACCCTGCCCACTCATAATTCCTCTGCTCTCTATAACGGTGCCTTCCGAGTCCTTTCTCATACTCCACAGCACTCTCATAGCACTTTAGCTCCATTTAATTTTTTTTTTTTTTTGTGCATTTCAGAGCACTCTTATCTTACTCTTTCACATTTTAGGATGCCTTCATTCAGCCCCCGGCCCCCTGACGACATCTCTACTTTGTCAAAATCGCCCTCGGAGTTCCTTGTCATTATCTCTCAGGCTTCTTTGGTCTCTCAGCCCATCTCTGAACTCCTACGCTCCCTTTGCTGAGCTCTCGCGAGACGTCCCCTATGCCCTAGAGCCCTGTTTTAGCTCGGCAGGGCACTTTTCACATTTTCCGCTCTGAACCCTTCCCGACTCAGTCTCTGTTACCCCAGTCGGTCTTTCTGTCGTCACACCCTTTTGGCAGACCTCCATCGAGTCCCCGGTCCTCAAGGAAATCTATACTTTGCTTGACTGCCTTTTAAGCTCATTGTATCTTCGAGACTTCTTTGGTCTCTCTGGTCGCTTCGGGACCTCTCTAATTTCTGTGACTGTTGGTCTTGTTCTGTCAGAACCTTTTCAAAGCCATCTTTGTTCTGTACAGCAGTCTGTTTTTTTTGTTTTATAGTAGATTTCTGTTTGGTAGCTGGTACCCCCGAGACATCTGTCATCAGCTTAGATTTCCTCTTGAGTTTTTCAGAGAAGGCGATAGATTTCACCTATTTTTATCAACACATCTCCCATAGTGGTTTTTGTCGTGTTTTGCAATTCATATTTGTTCTAGATACTTAGGTTTTCATCAGGTTGCTTCATACAGCCTCTAAGACCTTTTTTGTATTTTTATGGGATTTTTGTGGGATTTGTCTTTTGATACTCATCTAGTTTAGTTAAAGGAGTCTATCAGAGAGAGCAGCAAGGTGACTCTGAGTTGTCGGTGATTTATAGTAAATAATTTATTTTGCCACAAGAGATATTTTTGAGAAGGGATTCTTACGGGATATAATTCTGCTTTGTCTTTCAGTCCTATTTAGAATGCACTTCTGGTAGAAGTTAGGTGAAAGGCATAGTCTCACTAAAAATAAAGCATAACCTGATATCATTTGTGTTTGGGGTTTTTTTTTGTTTGTTTTTGTTTGTTTGTTTGTTTTTTAATAGGAAGCTAAAGCTTGTCACTTTTTATAATAGTACCGCTATTGCATTTAATGAGATTTTTTTCTACATAGGTTTGTACAATGTCTATCTCGTTCTATCTATGCCCCGGGAAAATTGCACTTGATTCCTTACCTGGTCATGTCACTGATGTAATAGATGTAGTTGTAGTAAAAGAACTGACTCGTCATTTCCAGTAAGCATTCCTTTTTCCATTTGGTGCTTTACACATTGAAATCAAAGGCATAGGAGGAACTTTCCTGCTGCTCCTCCCGCAGGTTTTATGCCTTCTGGTGGTTTGCCCCTCCCCTTGCCCAGGTGAATGTGGGAAGGGTGGTGGGCGGGGCCCAGAGTATATGAGCCGCAGCCTTTGCTTAGGGAGCTCATTCTGCTCCCTGGCTTCTTTGGTGTGAGTGTTCTCTTGTTGTTTGAGTTGATTGCAGATTTTGATCTGCCTCAGCCATTTGAGCAGGTGTGTTTTGATACTGAGAGAAGCAGAAGTGTGTCTTTGAGGTAAGAGCTTTGGGACTAGTCCAGGTTTTTAGCAGCATAGATAGTAGAAAGTATATTTGTAGGCATAGTTTTTGTTTGTTTTCCAGTCATCCGTTTTGTATGTGGTGTTGAGGGGTGGCAAGATGGCTTACGAGTCTGGCTTGGGTTTTCTTTTTTCCTTCCAAGTGCCTTGTGTTTTTCTGGAATTCGTGCTTTTATTGAAGATGGAACCTTGTTTTTTCTCACCAGTTTTGCCATGCAAGTTGTCGACGCCATCTCTGAATAGGACTGATGGTGACACGATAGAGCAAGGGGCTAAGTTGGCCATCTTGTATATATCTGTAGGTAGTGTTTTAGCGTTTTTCAAGAAAGGTGCAGGGACATAGGGCATAGTGTTTTTCAGGGTATTAAAGTGATAAACCGTTCTCCCGATTGTCTCTAGAGTAGCATGTTGTCTCTCGAACCTTTGAAGATCTGCAGTGGGCCCCTGGCAGATCACAACCATGAAGACTTGAGGTATTTTGTGAGCCTGTAGCAGAGCCCGGAGTCTGTGGGAAGAGGAAAGGTCAGAGGTGTGTAGAGAACACGGGGTGCAGTTTCAGAGGAGCGGCCGAGACGTGGGGTTCGGGGGTGTCGATAGAGGGAAGGAGCGGGCTTGCTTCCCTGCCTGTTGAGGAGAAGAGAAGGTGTTTCTCCAAGTTTTGGGCCCGGGGGATGGTTGGGCAAGGGAGGTGGGTTCATCAGCCTTTCTCGGATGGGTTTTGCGGTTTGATTTGGGTTTTGCTGGGGTCTGTTCTGGTTCTGTCTCTCTACAGACGATGGCAGATACAACGAAGTCACGAGAGATGTAGCGTAAACTGTCCGGGCTTCCGCATGGCGACACACGAGGCCGAATGTCAGACGAGTCTCGACTTGGAAAGCATTGGCTACGTGAAGGTACATAAAAATACACCCTTTGGAATTCTCAAGCGTCTGCTACTCTGTGCCTCTTACTTACTCGATTGCCTGAGCTAATTTTTGCATCCATCCCTTTCACCGTCGATCAGGATATCGCAGAAATCCTGGCTCAGAGGCATTGAATAGGCACTGATTGTTAGCGCAGGCTCGCGTCACTGTCTTGCCTTGTGTTTCTTGGAGAAGAGGATGCATGTTATTTGTCCTCTTCAGAATCTCAGGGAAATGGCATTTTTTTTGTCGCAGTGCTGGGCATGCAAGCTTTTTCTTTTTTTCCTTCTTTTTGCCGGCTTCCTCAAAAGTGTGTCGAATGAGGCTTCCTCAAAAGTGTGTCGAATGAGGCTTCCTCAAGAAGTGTGTCGAATGAGGCTTCCTCAAGTGTGTCGAATGAGGCTTCCTCAAGTGTCGAATGAGGCTTCCTCAAGTGTGTCGAATGAGGCTTCCTCAAGAAGTGTGTCGAATGAGGCTTCCTCAAGAAGTGTGTCGAATGAGGCTTCCTCAAGAAGTGTGTCGAATGAGGCTTCCTCAAGAAGTGTGTCGAATGAGGCTTCCTCAAGAAGTGTGTCGAATGAGGCTTCCTCAAGAAGTGTGTCGAATGAGGCTTCCTCAAGAAGTGTGTCGAATGAGGCTTCCTCAAGAAGTGTGTCGAATGAGGCTTCCTCAAGAAGTGTGTCGAATGAGGCTTCCTCAAGAAGTGTGTCGAATGAGGCTTCCTCAAGAAGTGTGTCGAATGAGGCTTCCTCAAGAAGTGTGTCGAATGAGGCTTCCTCAAGAAGTGTGTCGAATGAGGCTTCCTCAAGAAGTGTGTCGAATGAGGCTTCCTCAAGAAGTGTGTCGAATGAGGCTTCCTCAAGAAGTGTGTCGAATGAGGCTTCCTCAAGAAGTGTGTCGAATGAGGCTTCCTCAAGAAGTGTGTCGAATGAGGCTTCCTCAAGAAGTGTGTCGAATGAGGCTTCCTCAAGAAGTGTGTCGAATGAGGCTTCCTCAAGAAGTGTGTCGAATGAGGCTTCCTCAAGAAGTGTGTCGAATGAGGCTTCCTCAAGAAGTGTGTCGAATGAGGCTTCCTCAAGAAGTGTGTCGAATGAGGCTTCCTCAAGAAGTGTGTCGAATGAGGCTTCCTCAAGAAGTGTGTCGAATGAGGCTTCCTCAAGAAGTGTGTCGAATGAGGCTTCCTCAAGAAGTGTGTCGAATGAGGCTTCCTCAAGAAGTGTGTCGAATGAGGCTTCCTCAAGAAGTGTGTCGAATGAGGCTTCCTCAAGAAGTGTGTCGAATGAGGCTTCCTCAAGAAGTGTGTCGAATGAGGCTTCCTCAAAAGTGTGTCGAATGAGGCTTCCTCAAGAAGTGTGTCGAATGAGGCTTCCTCAAGAAGTGTGTCGAATGAGGCTTCCTCAAGAAGTGTGTCGAATGAGGCTTCCTCAAGAAGTGTGTCGAATGAGGCTTCCTCAAGAAGTGTGTCGAATGAGGCTTCCTCAAGAAGTGTGTCGAATGAGGCTTCCTCAAGAAGTGTGTCGAATGAGGCTTCCTCAAGAAGTGTGTCGAATGAGGCTTCCTCAAGAAGTGTGTCGAATGAGGCTTCCTCAAGAAGTGTGTCGAATGAGGCTTCCTCAAGAAGTGTGTCGAATGAGGCTTCCTCAAGAAGTGTGTCGAATGAGGCTTCCTCAAGAAGTGTGTCGAATGAGGCTTCCTCAAGAAGTGTGTCGAATGAGGCTTCCTCAAGAAGTGTGTCGAATGAGGCTTCCTCAAGAAGTGTGTCGAATGAGGCTTCCTCAAGAAGTGTGTCGAATGAGGCTTCCTCAAGAAGTGTGTCGAATGAGGCTTCCTCAAGACGTGTGTCGAATGAGGCTTCCTCAAGAAGTGTGTCGAATGAGGCTTCCACAAGAAGTGTGTCGAATGAGGCTTCCTCAAAAGTGTGTCGAATGAGGCTTCCTCAAGAAGTGTGTCGAATGAGGCTTCCTCAAGAAGTGTGTCGAATGAGGCTTCCTCAAGAAGTGTGTCGAATGAGGCTTCCTCAAGAAGTGTGTCGAATGAGGCTTCCTCAAGAAGTGTGTCGAATGAGGCTTCCTCAAGAAGTGTGTCGAATGAGGCTTCCTCAAGAAGTGTGTCGAATGAGGCTTCCTCAAGAAGTGTGTCGAATGAGGCTTCCTCAAGAAGTGTGTCGAATGAGGCTTCCTCAAGAAGTGTGTCGAATGAGGCTTCCTCAAGAAGTGTGTCGAATGAGGCTTCCTCAAGAAGTGTGTCGAATGAGGCTTCCTCAAGAAGTGTGTCGAATGAGGCTTCCTCAAGAAGTGTGTCGAATGAGGCTTCCTCAAGAAGTGTGTCGAATGAGGCTTCCTCAAGAAGTGTGTCGAATGAGGCTTCCTCAAGAAGTGTGTCGAATGAGGCTTCCTCAAGAAGTGTGTCGAATGAGGCTTCCTCAAAAGTGTGTCGAATGAGGCTTCCTCAAAAGTGTGTCGAATGAGGCTTCCTCAAGAAGTGTGTCGAATGAGGCTTCCTCAAGAAGTGTGTCGAATGAGGCTTCCTCAAGAAGTGTGTCGAATGAGGCTTCCTCAAGAAGTGTAGGTCATGGCAATGATGTTCTTGTTTATACTGTTTTTACCAGCAGTTTCTGTGGCCGTAAGGTGTCTGCTTTAGATGTTTGAGTGACCGTGTCACATGGTTGTGGTTTTGCCATCTGCAGGCCGCTGCCGTAATTCCCCATGGGGCTTTGTAGGTTATCGGCTGAAGGGTGTCGAGCCCCTTTTGCAGCAGACATCTCGTCCTCGTGGCTTCATCCATCGGACAGACTCGGTTGCTGCATGATACTATGTTCTGTTTTTCTGAGCTTCATGGGTTTTTAGTGTTTTCTGGGTTTTGGTTAGAATTTTGTTTGCAGGATGTCTGTTGTTTACTCCTGCAGGTAAGATCAGGTCTTCTTTTGACATCTAGGTCTCTGTGGCTCTGCTTCCTCTCTTTTTTTTTTTTAGTAGTTATCGTCATCAGCATTTTGCCACAATGGGAACAGCAGAGGGGACTAGAGGTCTGGGGCATCTGGGGAGGTAGCATCAGGATTCCTTCTGTCTTTGCAGGTCTGACCCCGAGGAAGTCTGGTACATGGGTCGGTAGTGAGTATATATTATGCGGATGCAGTAATCCCTTTCAGAGCCTGTCAGAGGGTAAGGATTTTGTTTGGTGTAATGTTGTTTGGTTTTGTGTTTTTGTGGAAGATGTGAGTTTTGTGTGGGAGGAAGCCAGCTATCTGACTGGTTTTGAGATCAGGTGGGGTACATGTGTTTTTAGGTCATACCTTATTTGCCAGCTGTTTTGAACTAATTGTATCTGATTTTCCTAGGGAGTCACGACTGCGTTTGGGGCTCCCCGATGGCGGGTGCTGTCGCCAAAAGGCAAAGCAGCGTCGTAGCGGAGTTTTGCGTTTATGGGGATGGGCTCGGCAATCTCCTGCCCAAACTCTTGTTATGTAGCTGTCAGGGATGGTAGCTGTCTTTTTGGTTTTTTTTTGAAGAACAAGAGGATGATGGAGCACATTGTAAGAGTGTAATCACTTTCTCTTCCTTTGCCAGTACGGGCATCTGAGGGCCAGCCTGCATTGAAGGAACAGCACCGGGATATCAGCGTCGACCGTCAGCACAGGATGGAAGCTTCTTTTGGAGGCCAAGGTGACTAAGTAGAGTCCTTATTTGTTCTGTTTGATTTTCATCATGGGGGTGGGGACAGGCTGGGACATGTGGTCCCAGATGGGGGAGCTGTGTATTACCTGGGAGAGGCTGTGAGAAATATAACGGACACCACTGGGCACACATTAGAATCCAGTGCTTGGGTGTGACCTGGCAGAACCATCCTGTGATGTGAAGTAATGCATACTTCTGTACTGAGATCTTAATAGCTCAGTCGACATGAGCTTTTGCTTTTCCTCATTGAGCTTGTATTTTGGCAAGAAGCATCTATCATGAAGCATTTGGGTCTGAGGGGTCTCCACGAGAATCTTGGTACCGGTCTCCACGAGTTTCTGTGACCATCGTGTCACGTTCAGCATTTGTTTGCTGTCAGGTCTCCTATAACTACTATGCAGTTTTGGCCTAAGACTTTGTAGCGCAGTGTTACCTGTTAGTAGCATTGAGCATGCAAGCGGCTTGCGGCAGTCCAGCGTCCTGTCCCCTCTGTGTTGGTAGTCTTATGTGAGCATGCTGTCTATCGAGGGGATCTCCATGCTGCAGTGTATGTAGTCATTTAGGAGGTTTTTATCCATGAAGGAAGCATCTGTCATTACACCAGCCATGGTCATTTGCTACTTGTAGCTCTTTGCCTATATTTGAGTGATCTGGCAGTAACTGAAATTTTTGTGTGTCGGTGGGTGGTTTGGCTTATTTTTGCAGTTAAGGTAATAGGTCTGGGCTAAGCAGGACCGTTGACCGAGGCACGACAGCAAAGGTGAGCAAATGGCATCGTGGGCCATGGCGGAGGTTGAGGTCCATCATTTGGGATTTGTGCTTTGGGGTCTATGTGTTGCCTGAGTATGTAAATCAGCTGAAGGGATTTGTTAGTCTGTTTTGCGTGGAGGGCTCGCCCTTTTGGAAGGCAGTGTGTAACATTTGTGCGTGTCTCCGCACTCTCCGGAGGCGGACGCGGCATCGAACGTTATGGTTCCTGAGACACTGGAGACTGACTATATGACCGGGAGTCCGACACAGATGCTGATCCCAGAGGTGTGGCACGGGAGGGGAGCTGACCTGTGTTAGAGGGCTGGGGGCAAGGATGAGTGGGGGATGTGACTATCGGGGTAGGGGAAAGAAGAGGGTAAGGTGCGTTCTTCTTGCTGGTGTTAGTGGTTGTCTTTTTTTTAACTCACTGATGTTGGTGTGTCAGCCAGGCAGGTCGGAGCGTAAAGCATGAATCGTTAGTTAGGTTAGTGGAGCGAGGAGGTGACGATGGGGAAGGTTCACTGTTTGCCAGGGTATTTGTCAGCATGTGGTCGACTTTGTTTTATTGTTGCTGCAGATGCACAGCAGGGATCCGGACACCGAGGGGATTGGGCGAGCAGAGCATCATGAGAAGGTAGGTCGGCACGTGTCCCTTTCGGTGCCTATTGGACTAGCTAAGGCTCTGTTTTGAAGGCATAACTTGCAGAACTACATGCCAAGGAGAATGTCCGCCCCAAGCTTGTCGGGCAAGGTGAGCAATGAACAGCAAACCACAGAAGCAGTTATTTGAGGTGTGTAGAATAGTTTGTGCGGGCGACCGCTTCCAGGCGCAACGGTTGCTTTGCATCACTGGTTTTCTAGGTGCCATGGGTGATGCCGGCCGCAACATCTGGCGTTAGACCGGGAGCGAGCGGAGTGCCACGGTGCTTCTGAGGAGGGCGCCGTTGAGGAAGAGGTCAGCGTTGACTGGTGTGACGCTGAGCGATGGCACTCCACGTTTGCAGACGAAGAGGATCTGGGTGATTGCAGTGACATCCTAGGTAGCCAATGTGGTCTTTTAAAAAGATGGTTTTCGAGCACCAGCACTCTGAAAGGCAAGTTGAGGGGCTGATGCTATCTGCGGGTGGGCAGGCGGTTGGGTGGGGGAAGTGCCAGTGGGGCAGGCAGGGGTTTTAAAACCAGCGTACTGGAGAAGGCAGTTTGAGATCGGTCGGGCACGTTTGGGCAGAGAGAGGGCACGGGGTCCTTCCTGTAAAACAGGAGCGTCTGCCAGGCAGGGCAGGTCCAGCCTGTGTCTGTGTTACTGTGTAGTTTTTGTAGTCTGTCTTCTGTGTCTCATGCCATACCTTACTCAGGTCTTGATGTCTCCAGTCTTCTCCATGTCCAGTGGGAACATGGAAGTACCCAGGGTCTCACAAGCCTCGGCTCATCAGCGTAATAGTAACTGAGCGCTTCCTTTATCACGCCTTAAGTCTAAGGCACGTATCTTTCTTGTGTGTCTCGTGTATCGGAAGGTTACGGATGGCAATTTATCGTGGTGGCGATTAAGGCGGCGTTGGCATCGCCCCTCGAGAGTGGTCGGTTTTCCCGGAGCCTTTTTCTGGGACTTCTTCCCTGCCTCTTAACGTTCTTTGGTCTTTAAGCCTGGTTTCTCATGCATCTATCGTCACAGTTACAGACATATGTTTATACGTATCTTTTTATCATTTATCATGGCATTTGACTTTTCAGGGGCTGCCATAGATTCTTCCTCGTGGCCCCGTTGATCTTCTTGATTGACGGCATCTCCGGG
Source organism: Theristicus caerulescens (assembly GCA_020745775.1). Classification (NCBI taxonomy): domain Eukaryota; kingdom Metazoa; phylum Chordata; class Aves; order Pelecaniformes; family Threskiornithidae; genus Theristicus; species Theristicus caerulescens. The sequence goes on from JAJGSR010000063.1 coordinate 56,818, forward strand.
CCGGGACTCGTTCCTCTGGCCGAGAGTTTTCTTAGGTCTCTGGGTCATGTCGTCTGTAGCATTTGAGTGCAGCGTCGGTCTGTGCGTGTCTCTGTGTGGATTGGAGCTGCTCCGCCTGGAGGCGTAGCAATGGTAGAGTCAGGGGAAGATATGCACTAAGAGCATATGATAAATGTTAATATGCCTAGACCGCTTTGGCCAAGGCTGTACAGCCCATCTCGGAGCAAGCAGCCGTCGGCAGCAGGAGAGGACAGTAATTTCCATAGCATTTTGCGGGTGCCGAGGGGATGACCGGAGCCATTTGGGAGCAGCACTAGGGCGCTGCTAGTTGAGCAGATTGAATCTCAAAGGTGTTAAGGCTTGTATGGGTGGGGCTTAATGTTTGAGTTACATCTGCATCTGGGTGACTTCTTTGATATTACTGCTTTTGCAGATGCGGAAGGACAAGCTGTGCAGGGTGACGGAGAGTTCAGGTGGGTTGATCTGTGGTGTTAGAGAGAAGATGTGACCGGTGGGTATATGACTAGGTTACGGTTTGGGGTTTTGGCTATATTTTGAGGATGTGAAGCCACACGGCATATGGGCACCGGAGGTGACTCGGGCATGGTGAGCAATGACTAGCGGGCTGATGTAGCAGTTAGTTTTCAGGTGTCATTTTGCAGGTGAAGCTTTAAGCATCTCTTCTTGTTTGGGTTTTAAAGTGGTACTGGCACCTCAATGTGGCAACCCAGAAACAGCGGAGGCAACGCCAGAAACCGGCCGAGGTAAGGGAGCAGAAGATGGGAATCGGTGCGGGCGGGCTCTTGTTTTGGGTAGTGTCTCAGCACTTGTCATTTGCTTTGATTGTCGCAGATGATGCACGTAGCATCAGAGGAGCGAAGTGGCAATTTGCTGAGAGGTCCGAGAAGGTGAGGCGGTTGCGGGCCTGTTGGCGCCCGAGAGTAAAGTATCCTGCGGCAACTCAGTGAAGCTTTTCTCTTTGGTTTTGCAGGTTCCCTGCGGGCAGTCTTTGGAATCAGATGAGCATCGGAGGCAAGGTGGGAAGCAGAGAGGAGGAGCGTGGGACTTGTGACTTCTCACGAGCGCAAAGGTAATTTTGGGACTTAGCATCTTAGGCGCCACAAGGAACGACGGCCACGGCCTCTGACTCTGGAACGGATGTGGAGGAGGTGAGCGGAACGCCACGGCGCTTAAGAGGGTGAAGGTCGGGCGGAAGAGGTTGGCGTTCACAGTCACGATGCTTACTGCTGGTGCCCTGGGGTTTTCTTTTGTAGGTGAGGAAGAGGAGCCTGGGGACCAAAGGAAAATGTGTGTGTTGTCAAAGATGGATGCAGGCCCCAGACCTCTGAAAGATAAGTTGAGGGGCTGGCACCGGGAAGGGGTGAGGAGACAAGGCTGGCCATTGCAGGAAGGGGTTTTGAAAGGTAGGGCAGGGGAGAGGGCTGTCTGGGAACGGTCTACTCTGGGCAGCTAAAGGGAGCAGGTTAGTCTTCACCACGATGTCAGCATGTGCCGGGCAGGGCAGTTCCAGGCCGTGTCTGTTGTTGTGCAGTTTGTGTGGCGTGTCTTCTGTGTCTTAGGCCTTCGTCCGGTCTCGATGTCATCTTTGCACCCAAAGAGGGTGGCACGCGCTTCGGGCATCATCCCTACCGTCTCAGACGCTTGCGCTCGTTGGCATAGGGCCGATCGGGCGCCGCTTTTCTGGCGTTACAAGCGTGGATCGGTCTGGCGTCTCAGAGACTTCTGGGCGGTCCTCTTTTGTGGCGTCATTCTCAGCTGCATGAGCAGCTCTGCTCCCTTGCTGTCCATTTTTGTGGACTGGGCTTTCTTGCCCGCATCCTTACATTGTTAGGTCTTGAAGTCGGGCTAGTTGCGCCTATGTCCTCTCAGTTTTGAGAGTAACTTCTTGTCGGGGGCTGTGACGTTCCACTCACGCTCTCTCTCTGGGACTGCCGTAGAGCCTTGTCACATCGCCGCCACAATCCCGCAGGTCTTCTTCCTCCGTGGCATCTTCTGTCTGGGTGGTGTTATTGCTGAGAGTTCTCTCTCATCTTTGAGGCGCATCGCTTGTAGTGTTGCATCGAGGGTAGGTCTGTGTGCATGTGGCCTGGAGCTGCCCTGCCAGGGGGGTGCGGAGTCAGGGGGTAGGTGGAATAGTGATAAGAGTCTGCAGTTAATGTGTTGCTATACCTAGGCTGTTGAGGCAAAGGTTGTACAGTCATCTTGGACTGAGTAGCTGTTGGCAGTGGGTGAGGACAGCAATTATTGTAGTGATAGGCAGGTGCCGAGGGGATGACTGTAGCAGTCTGGGGGAGGCAGCTAGAGTATAAGCTTGCTCATTCGGCTTGAGTGGAATGAACCTCAAAGGTGTTAAGGCTTGTATGTGTAGGCCTTAATATTTGAGATATATATTTCTTTCCATAGCAGGCTGTGGTTGGCCTGTCGATGGTATTGCTAAATAAGAACAAGACCTCTGGAATGGATAAGGTATTGCTCAGCATCCAGGTGACTTGCATGGTATTATTTCATTTGCAGATGCAGAAGGAGGAGCCGTGCAGCGGGTACAAAGAAGAGGCGAGGTCCGTGCTGTAAGAAGGTGGGTTGGTGTGTGGTGTTAGAGGGAAGATGTGACTGGTAGCTATTCTACTGCATTATAGTGTTTCTATCTTTTTTTCTTTTTATTGTGAAGGTTCCAAGCAAGGAGCAATGTGGGATATGGGTCCCGGAGCTGACTTGGGCAAGGTGAGTGGGGATTGGCGGTATGAAGGAGCGGTTCTTTTTCAGGTGTTGTGTGCAGCCGGTCCAGTTCTAAGCAACTGATGTTGTTTGGATCTTACAGGTGGTGCATCAGCCTCAAAGTGTGAACCAAAATGACAGAGGAGGCGGGGGCAAGCTGTCAAGGTAAAACAGGGTGAGATGGGGATCGGTGTGGGCAGGCTGCAGTTTCGGGCAGTATCTCAGCATGTGCCTTTTTGCTTGTGCTTTTGCAGGTGCCGCACACAGGCTCGGAGGGGCGATGCCACCTGCCGACGAGCAGTCCCAGAAGGTGAGGCGGTTGTGGTTTGGGTTGGTGTCTCATAGCCAAGTATTGTATGGCCGCTGAGTTGCAGTGTTTCTCTTTGGTTTTGCAGGTTCCGTGGGGGCTGCCTTTGGAACCGGAGGGGCGTTTGAGGTGAGCTGGGTAGCAGGGAGCGCGGGGCCGGTGATTTCTTGGATGCGCAAAGGTAATTCTGTGTCTCTTGGTTTCCTAGGCGCAGGAAGCGACCGCAGCCATGGCATCCGACTCCAGAATCGGCAAGGAGCGGGTGAGAGGCACGCCATGGCATGTCTGAAGTGCAGATGTTGTGAAAAGGTCAGTGTTGACCGATTGTGATGCTGACTGACGGCATTGGCTTTGTTTGGCAGGTGGTGAAGAGGAACCAGGCGACCATGGGATGAATCCAGCAGGCTGAGCGTGGTTTTCCTTGTCGAGGATGGATTCAGACTCGTGACTGTCTGTAAGCTAAGTTGATGCTCCGATGCTGGAAAAGGCACGGAGTAGGGAGGGTATGAGGTTGGCCATTTCACAAAGGGGTTTTGAAAGGTAGGGCAGGGGAGAGGGCTGTCTGGGAACGGTCCCCTCTGGGCAGGTAAAAGGGAGCAGGTTAGTCTTCACCACGATGCCAGCATGTGCCAGGCTGGGCAGTTCCAGGCTGTGTCTGTTGTTGGGTAGTTTGGGTGGTGTCTTTTGTGTCTTGGGAATTCCTCAGCTGTCGATGTCGTCTTTGCACCTGAGGAGGGTGGCACATGCCTCTGGTGTCTTCCCTACCATCTCAAATGCCTGTGCTCGTCAGCATAGTGTCCATCGGGTGCTTCTTTTCTGGCGTTACAAGCGTATGGCGTGGATCGGTCTGGCATCTCGGAGGTTTCCAGGCGGTCCTTTTTTTTGTGGCATCGTTCTCGGCTGCATGAGCGGCTCCGCTCTCTTGCCGTACATTTTTGCGGACTAGGCTTTCTTGCCTGCATCCTTACGTTGTTAGGTCTTGAAGCCAGGCTTGTTGTGCCTATGCGGTCTCAGTTTTGAGAGTAACTTCTTCTCGGGGGCTGTGATGTTCCACTCTTTCTAGGGCTGCCATAGAACCTCATCACGTCACCGTCACGGTCCCACAGCTTGTCTCCCTCCATGGTGTCTTCCGTCCGTGTGTCGTTCTTCTTCCCGAGAGTTCTCTCTCCTCTTTGAGGTATGTAGTTAGTAGCGTTGCATGGAGGGTAGGTTTGTGTGGTTTTGGCCTGGAGCAGCCCTGCCCAGGTTTGTAGTGTCAGGGGTATGTGGAATAGTGATAACAGTCTATGGTTAACGTGTTGCTATGCCTAGGCTGTTGAGGCAAAGGTTGCACAGTCTTCTTGGACTGAGTAGCTGAGGGATTTAGAGGGAAGACGTGACTGGTGGCTCTTAGACTACAGTATAGTGTTTCTAACATTTATTTTAATGTGAAGGTTCCAAGGAAGGAGGAACATAGGATACAGGTCTCCGAGCTGACTCGGGCAAGGCGAGCAGGGATCGGTGGCCTGACGCAGCGGTTATATTTCAGGTGTTGTGTGCGGCTGGTCCAGTTCTAAGCAACCCCTGTTTCTTCCGTATTTTAGGTGGCGCGTCAGCCTCAAAGCGGCAACCCAAATTGACAGAGGTGGGGCAGGCAAGCTGTTCGGCAAGGGGCCTGGCGTGGGCAGGCTGTGGTTCCGGGCAATATCTCAGCACGTGCCTTTCTGCTAGGGTTCTCCCAGGTGCTAGTCAGAGGGGTGACATTCCTTGCGGATGAGCAGTCCTGGAAGGTGAGATGATGGTGATCCAGGTTGGTGTCTAATACCAATAATTGTACAGTCACTGAGTTGCAGTGTTTCTCTTCGGTTTTGCAGGTTTCGTGGGGGCTGCCTTTGGAACCAGAGGAGCGTTTGAGGTGAGCTGGATAGTAGGGAGCATGGGGCTGATGATTTCTCGGAAGCGCTAAGGTCATTTTGTGTCCGTTGGTATCCTAGATGCTGGAAGTGACGACAGCCGCGGCATCCTACTCGAATTCACGCCGAGCAGGTGACCGGCACCCAGTGGCGCATCTGAGGCGGTGGGTGTTGTGTGAAAGCTCAGCGTTGACCTATGTGATGCTGACTGATGGCATTGGTTTTGTTTTGCAGATGGTGGAGCAGAACCTTGCAGACCGCAGGATAAATCCAGCGTGCCAAGTGTGGTTTTCCTTGTCGAGGATGGATTCGGACTCGCGGCTGTCTGCAAGCTAAGTTGATGCTCCGATGCTGGAAAGGGCACGGGGCAGGGAGGGTATGAGGTTGGCTGTTGCGGGAAGGGGTTTTTAAGTGTAGCGCAGGGGAGAGAGGGCTGTCTGGGAACTGTCCCCTGTGGGCAGGTAAAAGGGAGCAGGTTAGTCTTCAGCTCGATGCCAGCATGTGCCGGGCAGGGCAGTTCCAGGCTGTGTCTGTCGTTGGGTAGTTTGCGTGGTCTGTCTTCTGTGTCTCAGGCATACCTCAGGTCTCGATGTCCTCTTTGCACCCAAGGAGGGCGGCATGCGTCTCAGGTGTCGTGATTTGGGCGTCATCCTTAGCATCTTGAATGCCTGTACGTGTCCAAATAGTGTTGATCCGGCACATTTTTGGCATTTTCAAGAGTGTGGTGTGGATCAGTCTGGCATCTCGGCAGTTTCCAGGCAGTCCTTTTTTTGCAGCGTCATTCCTGGCTGCGTCACCAGCTCTGCTCTTTTGCCACCCATTTTTGCAGACTGGGCTTCCTTGCCTGCGTCCTTACGTTCTTAGGTCTTGAAGCCGGATTTGTTGCGCCTACGTCTTCTCAGTTTTGAGAGTAACTTCATGTCAGGGGCTTGTGGGACTGCCGTAGAGCCTCGTGACATCATTGTCATGGTCCCGCAGGCGGTCTTGCTGGACGGTGTCTTCCGTCCAGGTGTCGTTCTTCTTGGCAAGAGTTCTCTGTCTCGTCTTTGAGGCCTGTTGTTTGCAGTGTTCTGTGGAGCGTCGGGGGGTGTGTGTGTGTGTTTGGCCTGGAGCCACTCTGCCTGGGGGTGTGGAGTCAGGGGGTAGCTGGAATAGCAATAGGAGTCTGTGGTTAATGTGTTGCTATGCCTAGACTGTGGAAGCAAAGGTTGTGTGATCATCTTGAACTGAGTAGCTGAGGGATTAGAGGACAGATGTGACTGGTGGGTCTTTGACTACATTATAGTGTTTCTGACATCTGGGTTTGTGGGTTTTGGTTGTGGTTTTTATTGTGAAGATTGCAAGCGAGGAGCAACGTGGGATATGGGCCCCGAAGCTGACTCGGAGAAGGCGAGCGGGGATTGGTGGGCTGAAGAAGAGGTTATTTTCCAGGTGTTGCGTGCAGCCGGTCCAGTTCTAAGCAGCCCCTGTTGTCTGGGGCTTACAGGTGGTGCGTCAACCTCAAAGCGGCAACCCAAACGGACAGAGGTGGGTCAGGCAAGCTGTGGAAGGTAAATGAGGGTGAGATGGGGATCGGTGTGGGCAGGCTGCAGTTTTGGGCAGTATCTCAGCATGTGCCTTTTTGCTTGGGTTTTTACAGATGCTATTTGGACGGTGAATATTGCATGCTGATGAGCGGTCCTGGAAGGTGAGGCGGTAGTGGGCCGGGTTGGTGTCTAATAGCCACGTATTGTATGGCTGCTGAGTTGCGGTGTTTCTCTTTTTGGTTTTGCAGGTTCTGTGGGGGCTTGCCTTTGGACCCAGAGGAGCATTTGAGGTGAGCTGGGTAGTAGGGAGCACGGTGCCGGTGACTTCTTGGAAGCACGAAGGTAATTTTGTGTCTCTCGGTATCCTAGGCACCGGAAGCGATGACAGCCGTGGCATCCGACTCTGGAATCTGTAACAAACGGGTGAGCGGCACGCCACGGCCTGTCTGCGGTGGCGGACGTTGTGCGAAAGGTTGTCGACCGATGTGATGCTGACCGATGGCATCGGTCGGTTTTGTTTTGCAGATGGTGGAGAGGAACCAGGCGACCGCAGGCTGAATTCAGGGGGTTGAATGCGGCTCTTTACGTCGAGGATGGATTTGGACTCGCAGCCGTGCGCAAGCTAAGTTGAGGCACTGGTGCCGGAGAGGGGTCGAGGGAGGGAAGGTGCAGGGTTGGCCATTACAGGAAGGGGTTTTTAAATGTAGCGCAGGGGAGACGGCTGTCTGGGAACGGTCCGCTCTGGTCAGGTAAAGGGAGCAGGTTAGTCTTCAGCACAATGCCAGCGTGTGCCAGGCAGGGCAGTTCCAGGCCGTGTATGTCGTTGTGCAGTTTGTGTGGTGTGTCTTCTGTGTCTTAGACCTTCGTCCGGTCTCGATGTCATCTTTGCGCCCAAAGAACGCGGCAAGCGCCTCGGGCATCATCCCTACAGTGTCGGATGCTTGCGCTCATCGTCATAGTGCCCGATCGGGTGCCGCTTTTCTGGCGTTACAAGCATACGGTGTGGATCGATCCGGCGTCTCGGAGGCTTCTGGGCGGTCCCCTTTTGCGGCGTCTTTCTCGGCTGCGTGAGCAGCTCTGCTCCCTTGCCATCCATTTTTGCGGACTGGGCTTTCTTGCCCGCATCCTTACGTTGTTAGGTCTTGAAGCCGGACTTGTTGCGCCTACGTCCTCTCAGTTTTGAGAGTAACTTCTCGTCGGGGGCCATGATGTTCCACTCTCTGGGGCTCCCATAGAGCCTCGTCATGTCGCCGTCACGGTCCCGCAGGTCTTCTTGCCAGATGGTGTCTTCCATCCGAGTGTCGTTCTTGACGAGAGTTCTTTCTTGTCTTTGAGGCACATTGTTTGTAGCGTTCTGTGGAGCGTCGGCGTGTGTGTGTTTGGCCTGGAGGTGCCCTGCCCGGGGGGGTGTGGAGCCAGGGGGTAGGTGGAATAGCGATAAGAGTCTGTGGCTAATGCGTTGCTATGCCTAGACTGTTGAAGCAAAAGTTGTACAGTCCTCTCGGACGGAGTAGCTGAGGGATTAGAGGGAAGCTGTGCGTGGTGGCTATATGACTGCATTATGGTGTTTCTGACATGTGGGGTTTTTTTTAAATGTGAAGGCTGCAAGCGAGGAGCAATGTGGGATATGGGCCCCGGAGCTGACTCGGAGAAGGTGAGCGGGGACTGGTGGCCTGAAGGAGCGCTTATTTTTGAGGTGTTGTGTGTGGCCGGTCCAGTTCTAAGCAGCCCCTGTTGTTTGGGTCTTACAGGCGGTGTGTCGGCCTCGAAGCGGCAACCCAAACTGACGGAGGTGGGGCGGACGAGCTGTTCAAGGTGAAGGAGGGCGAGAAGGGGATCGGTGCGGGCAGGCTGAGGTTTCGGGCAGTATCTCAGCATGTGCATCTTTGGGTTTTTGCAGGTGCTGTTTGGAGGAGTGATGCTGTCTGCTGAGGAATGGTCAGGAAGGTGAGATGGCGGTGGGCTGGGTTGGTGTCTAATGGCCAATAATGTCTGGCCACTGAGTCGCAGTGTTTCTCTTTGGTGTTGCAGGTTCCGTGGGGGCTGCCTTTGGAACCGGAGGAGCGTTTGAGGTGAGCTGGGTAGTAGGCAGAGTGGGATTAGTGATTGCTTGCAAGGGTAAAGGTAATTTTCTGTGTCTTCGTATCCTAGGTGCTAGAAGCAACCAGAGCCACAGAGTCCGACTTCGGAATCGGTGTGGAGCTGGTGAGTGTCCTGCCTTGGTGCATCTGAGTCGGTGGATGTTGTGGAAGAGGTCTCTGTTGACCCTTGTGATGCTGACCGAAGGCATTGGTTTTGTTTCGCAGATGGTGGAGAGGAACCAGGTGACCGCAGGATGAATCCAGCGGGCCGAGTGTGGTTTTCCTGGTCCAGGATGGGTTTGGACTCACGGCTGACTGCAAGTGAAGTTGAGGCACTGGTGCCGGAGAGGGGTCGGGGGAGGGAGAGTGCAAGGTTGGCCATTGCGGGAAGGGGTTTTTAAATGTAGCGCAGGGGAGAGGGCTGTCCGCGAACAGTCCCCTCGGGTCAGGTAAAGGGAGCAGGTTAGTCTTCAGCTCAATGCAAGCATGTGCCGGGCAGGGCAGTTCCAGGCTGTGTCTGTACTTTGTGTGTTGTCTGTCTTCTGTGTGTTAGGACTTTATGAGGTCTCAATGTTGTCTTTGTGCCCAAGGAGGGCGGCATGCATGTCAGGGGTTATGACTTGGGCGTCATCCCTAGCATCTTGAGTGCCTGTACTTGTGGGCATAGTGTCAATCAGGCGCTTCTTTTCTGGCGTCACAAGCGTGCGGCATGGATCGGTCTGGCGTCTCGGAGGCTTCCGGGCAGTCCTTTTTGGCGGCGTCATTCTGGGCTGCATCAGCAGCTCCGCTCTCTTGCTGTCCGGTTTTGCAGACTGGGCTTTTTTGCCTGCATCCTTACTGTCTTAGGTCTTGAAGCTGGGCTTGTTGCGCCTACATCCTCTCAGTTTTGAGAGTAACTTCTGGTTAGGGGCTGTGACATTCCACTCTCTTTGGGGGTGCCGTAGAGCCCCGTCACATCGCTGTCACGGTCCTGCAGGTCTTCTTGCCGGATGCTGTCTTCTATCCGGGTGTCATTCTTCTTGCTGAGAGTTCTCTCTCTTGTCTTTGGGGCATGTTGTTTGTAGTGTTCTACAGAGAGAGAGAGTGAGAGTGTGTGTGTGTGTGTGTTTGGCCTGGAGCTGCCCTGCCCGGGGGGTTTAGAGTCAGGGAGCAGTAAGAGTCTATGGTGACTGTGTTGGCATGCCTAGACTGTTGCAGCAAAGCTTGTACAGTCAGTTTGGAGTGACAACCTGTCAGTAGGTTGTGCTCATTTAATACTGTGTTATGGGGATGTGTAGAGCCATGTGGGGAGGTGCCTTTCAGGGGTATCAGGGGTTTGGTCAGCAGCTGGGTCACTTGCTTTAAGTGGTTTGATTAGGGTGGCCTGTTCGGGTGGAGGTCATCTGGGCAGGCTTTTATTTTTTGGAGAGCTGGTAGGTATTGTCAAGCGGCTTGCAGAGTCCCTTTAGTTGCGTTTAGCGGGTGCCCTGGCGCTATTTGGATTCCCGGAGAAAATCCTAAGGTGAGTCTCACCACAGA
>JAJGSR010000064.1:0-65311 GCA_020745775.1 Theristicus caerulescens
TTACACGGCACGCTCATTACAGCCAGAGCCCAGCTCAGAAATTGCTTTCGTCCAGCGATTACGCCCACACCAAAGGAGCCAGGAACAAAAGCTGTTGCTGCCTTTAAAGTAGAGAGGAACCCCATTCAGAGCACCACAAACCCTGGCGCTCACTCTTTCCGTAGCCTCACAAAGTTCAAGAGAGTCTCTCTACGCACGCTCATTACAGCCGAGCCCAGCTCAGAAATTGTTCGTCCAGCGATTACGCCACACACCAAAGGAGCCAGGAACAAAAGCTGTTGCTGCCTTTAAAGTAGAGAAGGAACCCCATTCAGAGCACCACAAACCCTGGCGCTCACTCTTTCCGTAGCCTCACAAAGTTCAAGAGAGTCTCTCTACATGGCACGCTCATTACAGCCGAGCCCAGCTCAGAAATTGCTTTCGTCCAGCGATTACGCCCACACCAAAGGAGCCAGGAACAAAAGCTGTTGCTGCCTTTAAAGTAGAAGGAACCCCATTCAGAGCACCACAAACCCTGGCGCTCACTCTTTCCGTAGCCTCACAAAGTTCAAGAGAGTCTCTCTACATGGCACGCTCATTACAGCCAGAGCCCAGCTCAGAAATTGCGATCGTCCAGCGATTACGCCCACACCAAAGGAGCCAGGAACAAAAGCTGTTGCTGCCTTTAAAGTAGAAGGAACCCCATTCAGAGCACCACAAACCCTGGCGCTCACTCTTTCCGAGCCTCACAAAGTTCAAGAGAGTCTCTCTACATGGCACGCTCATTACAGCCAGAGCCCAGCTCAGAAATTGCTTTCGTCCAGCGATTACGCCCACACCAAAGGAGCCAGGAACAAAAGCTGTTGCTGCCTTTAAAGTAGAGAAGGAACCCCATTCAGAGCACCACAAACCCTGGCGCTCACTCTTTCCGTAGCCTCACAAAGTTCAAGAGAGTCTCTCTACATGGCACGCTCATTACAGCCCGAGCCCAGCTCAGAAATTGCGATCGTCCAGCGATTACGCCCACACCAAAGGAGCCAGGAACAAAAGCTGTTGCTGCCTTTAAAGTAGAGAAGGAACCCCATTCAGAGCACCACAAACCCTGGCGCTCACTCTTTCCGAGCCTCACAAAGTTCAAGAGAGTCTCTCTACACGGCACGCTCATTACAGCCGAGCCCAGCTCAGAAATTGCTTTCGTCCAGCGATTACGCCCACACCAAAGGAGCCAGGAACAAAAGCTGTTGCTGCCTTTAAAGTAGAGAAGGAACCCCATTCAGAGCACCACAAACCCTGGCGCTCACTCTTTCCGTAGCCTCACAAAGTTCAAGAGAGTCTCTCTACATGGCACGCTCATTACAGCCAGAGCCCAGCTCAGAAATTGCTTCGTCCAGCGATTACGCCCACACCAAAGGAGCCAGGAACAAAAGCTGTTGCTGCCTTTAAAGTAGAGAAGGAACCCCATTCAGAGCACCACAAACCCTGGCGCTCACTCTTTCCGTAGCCTCACAAAGTTCAAGAGAGTCTCTCTACATGGCACGCTCATTACAGCCAGCCCAGCTCAGAAATTGTGATCGTCCAGCGATTACGCCCACACCAAAGGAGCCAGGAACAAAAGCTGTTGCTGCCCTTTTCAAGTAGAGAAGGAACCCCATTCAGAGCACCACAAACCCTGGCGCTCACTCTTTCCGTAGCCTCACAAAGTTCAAGAGAGTCTCTCTACATGGCACGCTCATTACAGCCAGAGCCCAGCTCAGAAATTGCGATCGTCCAGCGATTACGCCCCACCAAAGAGCCGGGAACAAAAAGCTGTTGCTAGCCTTTAAAGTAGAGAAGGAAACCCCATTCAGAGCACCACAACCTGGCGCTCACTCTTTTCCGTAGCCTCACAAAGTTCAAGAGAGTCTCTCTACATGGCACGCTCATTACAGCCCGAGCCCAGCTCAGAAATTGCTTTCGTCCAGCGATTACGCCCACACCAAAGGAGCCAGGAACAAAAGCTGTTGCTGCCTTTAAAGTAGAGAAGGAACCCCATTCAGAGCACCACAAACCCTGGCGCTCACTCTTTCCGTAGCCTCACAAAGTTCAAGAGAGTCTCTCTACATGGCACGCTCATTCCAGCCAGAGCCCAGCTCAGAAATTGCGATCGTCCAGCGATTACGCCCACACCAAAGGAGCCAGGAACAAAAGCTGTTGCTGCCTTTAAAGTATACAAGGAACCCCATTCAGAGCACCACAAACGCCTGGCGCTCACTCTTTCCGTAGCCCTCACAAAGTTCAAGAGAGTCTCTCTACAGTGGCAACGCTCATTACAGCCCGAGCCCAGCTCAGAAATTGCGATCGTACCAGCGATTACGCCCACACACCAAAGGAGCCAGGAACAAAAGCTGTTGCTGCCTTTAAAGTAGAGAAGGAACCCCATTCAGAGCACCACAAACCCTGGCGCTCACTCTTTCCGTAGCCTCACAAAGTTCAAGAGAGTCTCTCTACGTGGCACGCTCATTACAGCCAGAGCCCAGCTCAGAAATTGCGATCGTCCAGCGATTACGCCCACACCAAAGGAGCCAGGAACAAAAGCTGTTGCTGCCTTTAAAGTAGAGAAGGAACCCCATTCAGAGCACCACAAACCCTGGCGCTCACTTCTTTCCGTAGCCTCACAAAGTTCAAGAGAGTCTCTCTTACACGGCACGCTCATTACAGCCGAGCCCAGCTCAGAAATTGCTATCGTCCAGCGATTACGCCCACACCAAAGGAGCCAGGAACAAAAGCTGTTGCTTGCCTTTAAAGTAGAGAAGGAACCCCATTCAGAGCACCACAAACCCTGGCGCTCACTCTTTCCGGAGCCTCACAAAGTTCAAGAGAGTCTCTCTACATCGGCACGCTCATTACAGCCCGAGCCCAGCTCAGAAATTGCTTTCGTCCAGCGATTACGCCCACACCAAAGGAGCCAGGAACAAAAGCTGTTGCTGCCTTTAAAGTAGAGAAGGAACCCCATTCAGAGCACCACAAACCCTGGCGCTCACTCTTTCCGGAGCCTCACAAAGTTCAAGAGAGTCTCTCTACATGGCACGCTCATTACAGCCCGAGCCCAGCTCAGAAATTGCGATCGTCCAGCGATTACGCCCACACCAAAGGAGCCAGGAACAAAAGCTGTTGCTGGCCTTAAAGTAGAGAAAGGAACCCCATTCAGGAGCACCACAAACCCTGGCGCTCACTCTTTCCGTAGCCTCACAAAGTTCAAGAGAGTCTCTCTACATGGCACGCTCATTACAGCCCGAGCCCAGCTCAGAAATTGCGTTCGTCCAGCGATTACGCCCACACCAAAGGAGCCAGGAACAAAAGCTGTTGCTGCCTTTCAAGTAGAGAAGGACCCCATTCAGAGCACCACAAACCCTGGCGCTCACTTCTTTTCCGTAGCCTCACAAAGTTCAAGAGAGTCTCTCTACACTGGCACCTCATTACAAGCCAGAGCCCAGCTCAGAAATTGCGATCGTCCAGCGATTACGCCCACACCAAAGGAGCCAGGAACAAAAGCTGTTGCTGCCTTTAAAGTAGAGAAGGAACCCCATTCAGAGCACCACAAACCCTGGCGCTCACTCTTTCCGTAGCCTCACAAAGTTCAAGAGAGTCTCTCTACATGGCACGCTCATTACAGCCAGAGCCCAGCTCAGAAATTGCGATCGTCCAGCGATTACGCCCACACCAAAGGAGCCAGGAACAAAAGCTGTTGCTGCCTTTAAAGTAGAGAAGGAACCCCATTCAGAGCACCACAAACCCTGGCGCTCACTCTTTCCGTAGCCTCACAAAGTTCAAGAGAGTCTCTCTACATGGCACGCTCATTACAGCCAGAGCCCAGCTCAGAAATTGCGATCGTCCAGCGATTACGCCCACACCAAAGGAGCCAGGAACAAAAGCTGTTGCTGCCTTTAAAGTAGAGAAGGAACCCCATTCAGAGCACCACAAACCCTGGCGCTCACTCTTTCCGTAGCCTCACAAAGTTCAAGAGAGTCTCTCTACATGGCACGCTCATTACAGCCAGAGCCCAGCTCAGAAATTGCTTTTCGTCCAGCGATTACGCCCACACCAAAGGAGCCAGGAACAAAAGCTGTTGCTGCCTTTAAAGTAGAGAAGGAACCCCATTCAGAGCACCACAAACCCTGGCGCTCACTCTTTCCGTAGCCTCACAAAGTTCAAGAGAGTCTCTCTACATGGCACGCTCATTACAGCCCGAGCCCAGCTCAGAAATTGCGATCGTCCAGCGATTACGCCCACACCAAAGGAGCCAGGAACAAAAGCTGTTGCTGCCTTTAAAGTAGAGAAGGAACCCCATTCAGAGCACCACAAACCCTGGCGCTCACATCTTTCCGAGCCTCACAAAGTTCAAGAGAGTCTCTCTACACGGCACGCTCATTACAGCCCGAGCCCAGCTCAGAAATTGCGATCGTCCAGCGATTACGCCCACACCAAAGGAGCCAGGAACAAAAGCTGTTGCTGCCTTTAAAGTAGAGAAGGAACCCCATTCAGAGCACCACAAACCCTGGCGCTCACTCTTCCGGAGCCTCACAAAGTTCAAGAGAGTCTCTCTACATGGCACGCTCATTACAGCCCGAGCCCAGCTCAGAAATTGCGATCGTCCAGCGATTACGCCCACACCAAAGGAGCCAGGAACAAAAGCTTTTGCTGCCTTTAAAGTAGAGAAGGAACCCCATTCAGAGCACCACAAACCCTGGCGCTCACTCTTTCCGTAGCCTCACAAAGTTCAAGAGAGTCTCTCTACACGGCACGCTCATTACAGCCAGAGCCCAGCTCAGAAATTGCGATTGTCCAGCGATTACGCCCACACCAAAGGAGCCAGGAACAAAAGCTGTTGCTGCCTTTAAAGTAGAGAAGGAACCCCATTCAGAGCACCACAAACCCTGGCGCTCACTCTTTCCGTAGCCTCACAAAGTCAAGAGAGTCTCTCTACACGGCACGCTCATTACAGCCCGAGCCCAGCTCAGAAATTGCGATCGTCCAGCGATTACGCCCACACCAAAGGAGCCAGGAACAAAAGCTGTTGCTGCCTTTAAAGTAGAGAAGGAACCCCATTCAGAGCACCACAAACCCTGGCGCTCACTCTTTCCGTAGCCTCACAAAGTTCAAGAGAGTCTCTCTACATGGCACGCTCATTACAGCCCGAGCCCAGCTCAGAAATTGCGATCGTACCAGCGATTACGCCCACACCAAAGGAGCCAGGAACAAAAGCTGTTGCTGCCTTTAAAGTAGAGAAGGAACCCCATTCAGAGCACCACAAACCCTGGCGCTCACTCTTTCCGGAGCCTCACAAAGTTCAAGAGAGTCTCTCTACATGGCACGCTCATTACAGCCAGAGCCCAGCTCAGAAATTGCTTTTGTCCAGCGATTACGCCCACACCAAAGGAGCCAGGAACAAAAGCTGTTGCTGCCTTTTAAAGTAGAGCAAGGAACCCCATTCAGAGCACCACAAACCCTGGCGCTCACTCTTTCCGTAGCCTCACAAAGTTCAAGAGAGTCTCTCTACATGGCACGCTCATTACAGCCAGAGCCCAGCTCAGAAATTGCTTTCGTCCAGCGATTACGCCCACACCAAAGGAGCCAGGAACAAAAGCTGTTGCTGCCTTTAAAGTAGAGAAGGAACCCCATTCAGAGCACCACAAACCCTGGCGCTCACTCTTTCCGTAGCCTCACAAAGTTCAAGAGAGTCTC
Source organism: Theristicus caerulescens (assembly GCA_020745775.1). Classification (NCBI taxonomy): domain Eukaryota; kingdom Metazoa; phylum Chordata; class Aves; order Pelecaniformes; family Threskiornithidae; genus Theristicus; species Theristicus caerulescens. The sequence goes on from JAJGSR010000064.1 coordinate 5,701, forward strand.
TCTACATGGCATCGCTCATTACAGCCAGAGCCCAGCTCAGAAATTGCGATCGTCCAGCGATTACGCCCACGACCAAAGGAGCCAGGAACAAAAGCTGTTGCTGCCTTTCAAGTAGAGAAGGAACCCCATTCAGAGCACCACAAACCCTGGCGCTCACTTCTTTCCGTAGCCTCACAAAGTTCAAGAGAGTCTCTCTACAACGGCAACGCTCATTACAGCCAGAGCCCAGCTCAGAAATTGCGTTCGTCCAGCGATTACGCCCACACCAAAGGAGCCAGGAACAAAAGCTGTTGCTCTGCCTTTAAAGTAGAGAAGGAACCCCATTCAGAGCACCACAAACCCTGGCGCTCACTCTTTCCGAGCCTCACAAAGTTCAAGAGAGTCTCTCTACATGGCACGCTCATTACAGCCAGAGCCCAGCTCAGAAATTGCGATCGTCCAGCGATTACGCCCACACCCAAAGGAGCCAGGAACAAAAGCTGTTGCTGCCTTTAAAGTAGAGAAGGAACCCCATTTCAGAGCACCACAAACCCTGGCGCTCACTCTTCCGGAGCCTCACAAAGTTCAAGAGAGTCTCTCTACATGGCACGCTCATTACAGCCAGAGCCCAGCTCAGAAATTGCGATCGTCCAGCGATAACGCCCACACCAAAGGAGCCAGGAACAAAAGCTGTTGCTGCCTTTAAAGTAGAGAAGGAACCCCATTCAGAGCACCACAAACCCTGGCGCTCACACTTTCCGTAGCCTCACAAAGTTCAAGAGAGTCTCTCTACACGGCACGCTCATTACAGCCAGAGCCCAGCTCAGAAATTGCGATCGTCCAGCGATTACGCCCACACCAAAGGAGCCAGGAACAAAAGCTGTTGCTGCCTTTAAAGTAGAGAAGGAACCCCATTCAGAGCACCACAAACCCTGGCGCTCACTCTTTCCGGAGCCTCACAAAGTTCAAGAGAGTCTCTCTACATGGCACGCTCATTACAGCCAGAGCCCAGCTCAGAAATTGCTTTCGTCCAGCGATTACGCCCACACCAAAGGAGCCAGGAACAAAAGCTGTTGCTGCCTTTAAAGTAGAGAAGGAACCCCATTCAGAGCACCACAAACCCTGGCGCTCACTCTTTCCGTAGCCTCACAAAGTTCAAGAGAGTCTCTCTACATGGCACGCTCATTACAGCCCGAGCCCAGCTCAGAAATTGCGTTTCGTCCAGCGATTACGCCCACACCAAAGGAGCCAGGAACAAAAGCTGTTGCTGCCTTTAAAGTAGAGAAGGAACCCCATTCAGAGCACCACAAACCCTGGCGCTCACTCTTTCCGTAGCCTCACAAAGTTCAAGAGAGTCTCTCTACATGGCACGCTCATTACAGCCAGAGCCCAGCTCAGAAATTGCGATCGTCCAGCGATTACGCCCACACCAAAGGAGCCAGGAACAAAAGCTGTTGCTGCCTTTCAAGTAGAGAAGGAACCCCATTCAGAGCACCACAAACCCTGGCGCTCACTCTTTCCGGAGCCTCACAAAGTTCAAGAGAGTCTCTCTACATGGCACGCTCATTACAGCCCGAGCCCAGCTCAGAAATTGCTTTCGTCCAGCGATTACGCCCACACCAAAGGAGCCAGGAACAAAAGCTGTTGCTGCCTTTAAAGTAGAGAAGGAACCCCATTCAGAGCACCACAAACCCTGGCGCTCACTCTTTCCGTAGCCTCACAAAGTTCAAGAGAGTCTCTCTACACGGCACGCTCATTACAGCCCGAGCCCAGCTCAGAAATTGCGATCGTCCAGCGATTACGCCCACACCAAAGGAGCCAGGAACAAAAGCTGTTGCTGCCTTTAAAGTAGAGAAGGAACCCCATTCAGAGCACCACAAACCCTGGCGCTCACTCTTTCCGGAGCCTCACAAAGTTCAAGAGAGTCTCTCTACACGGCACGCTCATTACAGCCCGAGCCCAGCTCAGAAATTGCGATCGTCCAGCGATTACGCCCACACCAAAGGAGCCAGGAACAAAAGCTGTTGCTGCCTTTAAAGTAGAGAAGGAACCCCATTCAGAGCACCACAAACCCTGGCGCTCACTCTTTCCGTAGCCTCACAAAGTTCAAGAGAGTCTCTCTACATGGCACGCTCATTACAGCCCGAGCCCAGCTCAGAAATTGCTTTCGTCCAGCGATTACGCCCACACCAAAGGAGCCAGGAACAAAAGCTGTTGCTGCCTTTAAAGTAGAGAAGGAACCCCATTCAGAGCACCACAAACCCTGGCGCTCACTCTTTCCGGAGCCTCACAAAGTTCAAGAGAGTCTCTCTACAAGGCACGCTCATTACAGCCAGAGCCCAGCTCAGAAATTGCTTTCGTCCAGCGATTACGCCCACACCAAAGGAGCCAGGAACAAAAGCTGTTGCTGCCTTTAAAGTAGAGAAGGAACCCCATTCAGAGCACCACAAACCCTGGCGCTCACTCTTTCCGTAGCCTCACAAAGTTCAAGAGAGTCTCTCTACACGGCACGCTCATTACAGCCCGAGCCCAGCTCAGAAATTGCTTTCGTCCAGCGATTACGCCCACACCAAAGGAGCCAGGAACAAAAGCTGTTGCTGCCTTTCAAGTAGAGAAGGAACCCCATTCAGAGCACCACAAACCCTGGCGCTCACTCTTTCCGTAGCCTCACAAAGTTCAAGAGAGTCTCTCTACACGGCACGCTCATTACAGCCCGAGCCCAGCTCAGAAATTGCTTTCGTCCAGCGATTACGCCCACACCAAAGGAGCCAGGAACAAAAGCTGTTGCTGCCTTTAAAGTAGAGAAGGAACCCCATTCAGAGCACCACAAACCCTGGCGCTCACTCTTTCCGTAGCCTCACAAAGTTCAAGAGAGTCTCTCTACAAGGCACGCTCATTACAGCCCGAGCCCAGCTCAGAAATTGCGATCGTCCAGCGATTACGCCCACACCAAAGGAGCCAGGAACAAAAGCTGTTGCTGCCTTTAAAGTAGAGAAGGAACCCCATTCAGAGCACCACAAACCCTGGCGCTCACTCTTTCCGTAGCCTCACAAAGTTCAAGAGAGTCTCTCTACACGGCACGCTCATTACAGCCAGAGCCCAGCTCAGAAATTGCTTTCGTCCAGCGATTACGCCCACACCAAAGGAGCCAGGAACAAAAGCTGTTGCTGCCTTTAAAGTAGAGAAGGAACCCCATTCAGAGCACCACAAACCCTGGCGCTCACTCTTTCCGTAGCCTCACAAAGTTCAAGAGAGTCTCTCTACATGGCACGCTCATTACAGCCAGAGCCCAGCTCAGAAATTGCTTTCGTCCAGCGATTACGCCCACACCAAAGGAGCCAGGAACAAAAGCTGTTGCTGCCTTTAAAGTAGAGAAGGAACCCCATTCAGAGCACCACAAACCCTGGCGCTCACTCTTTCCGTAGCCTCACAAAGTTCAAGAGAGTCTCTCTACACGGCACGCTCATTACAGCCAGAGCCCAGCTCAGAAATTGCGATCGTCCAGCGATTACGCCCACACCAAAGGAGCCAGGAACAAAAGCTGTTGCTGCCTTTAAAGTAGAGAAGGAACCCCATTCAGAGCACCACAAACCCTGGCGCTCACTCTTTCCGGAGCCTCACAAAGTTCAAGAGAGTCTCTCTACATGGCACGCTCATTACAGCCCGAGCCCAGCTCAGAAATTGCTTTTGTCCAGCGATTACGCCCACACCAAAGGAGCCAGGAACAAAAGCTGTTGCTGCCTTTAAAGTAGAGAAGGAACCCCATTCAGAGCACCACAAACCCTGGCGCTCACTCTTTCCGTAGCCTCACAAAGTTCAAGAGAGTCTCTCTACACGGCACGCTCATTACAGCCCGAGCCCAGCTCAGAAATTGCTTTCGTCCAGCGATTACGCCCACACCAAAGGAGCCAGGAACAAAAGCTGTTGCTGCCTTTCAAGTAGAGAAGGAACCCCATTCAGAGCACCACAAACCCTGGCGCTCACTCTTTCCGGAGCCTCACAAAGTTCAAGAGAGTCTCTCTACACTGGCACGCTCATTACAGCCAGAGCCCAGCTCAGAAATTGCGATCGTCCAGTGATTACGCCCACACCAAAGGAGCCAGGAACAAAAGCTGTTGCTGCCTTTAAAGTAGAGAAGGAACCCCATTCAGAGCACCACAAACCCTGGCGCTCACTCTTTCCGTAGCCTCACAAAGTTCAAGAGAGTCTCTCTACATGGCACGCTCATTACAGCCAGAGCCCAGCTCAGAAATTGCTTTCGTCCAGCGATTACGCCCACACCAAAGGAGCCAGGAACAAAAGCTGTTGCTGCCTTTAAAGTAGAGAAGGAACCCCATTCAGAGCACCACAAACCCTGGCGCTCACTCTTTCCGTAGCCTCACAAAGTTCAAGAGAGTCTCTCTACATGGCACGCTCATTACAGCCCGAGCCCAGCTCAGAAATTGCTTTCGTCCAGCGATTACGCCCACACCAAAGGAGCCAGGAACAAAAGCTGTTGCTGCCTTTAAAGTAGAGAAGGAACCCCATTCAGAGCACCACAAACCCTGGCGCTCACTCTTTCCGGAGCCTCACAAAGTTCAAGAGAGTCTCTCTACACGGCACGCTCATTACAGCCAGAGCCCAGCTCAGAAATTGCTTTCGTCCAGCGATTACGCCCACACCAAAGGAGCCAGGAACAAAAGCTGTTGCTGCCTTTAAAGTAGAGAAGGAACCCCATTCAGAGCACCACAAACCCTGGCGCTCACTCTTTCCGGAGCCTCACAAAGTTCAAGAGAGTCTCTCTACATGGCACGCTCATTACAGCCAGAGCCCAGCTCAGAAATTGCTTTCGTCCAGCGATTACGCCCACACCAAAGGAGCCAGGAACAAAAGCTGTTGCTGCCTTTAAAGTAGAGAAGGAACCCCATTCAGAGCACCACAAACCCTGGCGCTCACTCTTTCCGTAGCCTCACAAAGTTCAAGAGAGTCTCTCTACATGGCACGCTCATTACAGCCAGAGCCCAGCTCAGAAATTGCTTTTGTCCAGCGATTACGCCCACACCAAAGGAGCCAGGAACAAAAGCTGTTGCTGCCTTTAAAGTAGAGAAGGAACCCCATTCAGAGCACCACAAACCCTGGCGCTCACTCTTTCCGTAGCCTCACAAAGTTCAAGAGAGTCTCTCTACATGGCACGCTCATTACAGCCCGAGCCCAGCTCAGAAATTGCGATCGTCCAGCGATTACGCCCACACCAAAGGAGCCAGGAACAAAAGCTGTTGCTGCCTTTCAAGTAGAGAAGGAACCCCATTCAGAGCACCACAAACCCTGGCGCTCACTCTTTCCGTAGCCTCACAAAGTTCAAGAGAGTCTCTCTACATGGCACGCTCATTACAGCCCGAGCCCAGCTCAGAAATTGCTTTCGTCCAGCGATTACGCCCACACCAAAGGAGCCAGGAACAAAAGCTGTTGCTGCCTTTAAAGTAGAGAAGGAACCCCATTCAGAGCACCACAAACCCTGGCGCTCACTCTTTCCGGAGCCTCACAAAGTTCAAGAGAGTCTCTCTACACAGGCACGCTCATTACAGCCAGAGCCCAGCTCAGAAATTGCTTTCGTCCAGCGATTACGCCCACACCAAAGGAGCCAGGAACAAAAGCTGTTGCTGCCTTTAAAGTAGAGAAGGAACCCCATTCAGAGCACCACAAACCCTGGCGCTCACTCTTTCCGTAGCCTCACAAAGTTCAAGAGAGTCTCTCTACATGGCACGCTCATTACAGCCAGAGCCCAGCTCAGAAATTGCTTTCGTCCAGCGATTACGCCCACACCAAAGGAGCCAGGAACAAAAGCTGTTGCTGCCTTTAAAGTAGAGAAGGAACCCCATTCAGAGCACCACAAACCCTGGCGCTCACTCTTTCCGTAGCCTCACAAAGTTCAAGAGAGTCTCTCTACACGGCACGCTCATTACAGCCAGAGCCCAGCTCAGAAATTGCGATCGTCCAGCGATTACGCCCACACCAAAGGAGCCAGGAACAAAAGCTGTTGCTGCCTTTAAAGTAGAGAAGGAACCCCATTCAGAGCACCACAAACCCTGGCGCTCACTCTTTCCGTAGCCTCACAAAGTTCAAGAGAGTCTCTCTACACGGCACGCTCATTACAGCCCGAGCCCAGCTCAGAAATTGCTTTCGTCCAGCGATTACGCCCACACCAAAGGAGCCAGGAACAAAAGCTGTTGCTGCCTTTAAAGTAGAGAAGGAACCCCATTCAGAGCACCACAAACCCTGGCGCTCACTCTTTCCGGAGCCTCACAAAGTTCAAGAGAGTCTCTCTACATGGCACGCTCATTACAGCCAGAGCCCAGCTCAGAAATTGCTTTCGTCCAGCGATTACGCCCACACCAAAGGCAGCAGGAACAAAAGCTGTTGCTGCCTTTAAAGTAGAGAAGGAACCCCATTCAGAGCACCACAAACCCTGGCGCTCACTCTTTCCGGAGCCTCACAAAGTTCAAGAGAGTCTCTCTACACGGCACGCTCATTACAGCCAGAGCCCAGCTCAGAAATTGCTTTCGTCCAGCGATTACGCCCACACCAAAGGAGCCAGGAACAAAAGCTGTTGCTGCCTTTCAAGTAGAGAAGGAACCCCATTCAGAGCACCACAAACCCTGGCGCTCACTCTTTCCGGAGCCTCACAAAGTTCAAGAGAGTCTCTCTACATGGCACGCTCATTACAGCCCGAGCCCAGCTCAGAAATTGCTTTCGTCCAGCGATTACGCCCACACCAAAGGAGCCAGGAACAAAAGCTGTTGCTGCCTTTAAAGTAGAGAAGGAACCCCATTCAGAGCACCACAAACCCTGGCGCTCACTCTTTCCGTAGCCTCACAAAGTTCAAGAGAGTCTCTCTACATGGCACGCTCATTACAGCCAGAGCCCAGCTCAGAAATTGGGATCGTCCAGTGATTACGCCCACACCAAAGGAGCCAGGAACAAAAGCTGTTGCTGCCTTTAAAGTAGAGAAGGAACCCCATTCAGAGCACCACAAACCCTGGCGCTCACTCTTTCCGTAGCCTCACAAAGTTCAAGAGAGTCTCTCTACATGGCACGCTCATTACAGCCAGAGCCCAGCTCAGAAATTGCATTCGTCCAGCGATTACGCCCACACCAAAGGAGCCAGGAACAAAAGCTGTTGCTGCCTTTAAAGTATACAAGGAACCCCATTCAGAGCACCACAAACCCTGGCGCTCACTCTTTCCGTAGCCTCACAAAGTTCAAGAGAGTCTCTCTACATGGCACGCTCATTACAGCCAGAGCCCAGCTCAGAAATTGCGATCGTCCAGCGATTACGCCCACACCAAAGGAGCCAGGAACAAAAGCTGTTGCTGCCTTTAAAGTATACAAGGAACCCCATTCAGAGCACCACAAACCCTGGCGCTCACTCTTTCCGTAGCCTCACAAAGTTCAAGAGTGTCTCTCTACACGGCACGCTCATTACAGCCAGAGCCCAGCTCAGAAATTGCTTTCGTCCAGCGATTACGCCCACACCAAAGGAGCCAGGAACAAAAGCTGTTGCTGCCTTTAAAGTAGAGAAGGAACCCCATTCAGAGCACCACAAACCCTGGCGCTCACTCTTTCCGGAGCCTCACAAAGTTCAAGAGAGTCTCTCTACATGGCACGCGCATTACAGCCAGAGCCCAGCTCAGAAATTGCTTTCGTCCAGCGATTACGCCCACACCAAAGGAGCCAGGAACAAAAGCTGTTGCTGCCTTTAAAGTAGAGAAGGAACCCCATTCAGAGCACCACAAACCCTGGCGCTCACTCTTTCCGTAGCCTCACAAAGTACAAGAGAGTCTCTCTACATGGCACGCTCATTACAGCCAGAGCCCAGCTCAGAAATTGCTTTCGTCCAGCGATTACGCCCACACCAAAGGAGCCAGGAACAAAAGCTGTTGCTGCCTTTAAAGTAGAGAAGGAACCCCATTCAGAGCACCACACAAACCCTGGCGCTCACTCTTTCCATAGCCTCACAAAGTTCAAGAGAGTCTCTCTACACGGCACGCTCATTACAGCCAGAGCCCAGCTCAGAAATTGCTTTCGTCCAGCGATTACGCCCACACCAAAGGAGCCAGGAACAAAAGCTGTTGCTGCCTTTAAAGTAGAGAAGGAACCCCATTCAGAGCACCACAAACCCTGGCGCTCACTCTTTCCGTAGCCTCACAAAGTTCAAGAGAGTCTCTCTACATGGCACGCTCATTACAGCCCGAGCCCAGCTCAGAAATTGCGATCATCCAGCGATTACGCCCACACCAAAGGAGCCAGGAACAAAAGCTGTTGCTGCCTTTAAAGTAGAGAAGGAACCCCATTCAGAGCACCACAAACCCTGGCGCTCACTCTTTCCGTAGCCTCACAAAGTTCAAGAGAGTCTCTCTACACGGCACGCTCATTACAGCCCAGAGCCCAGCTCAGAAATTGCTTTTGTCCAGCGATTACGCCCACACCAAAGGAGCCAGGAACAAAAGCTGTTGCTGCCTTTAAAGTATACAAGGAACCCCATTCAGAGCACCACAAACCCTGGCGCTCACTCTTTCCGGAGCCTCACAAAGTTCAAGAGAGTCTCTCTACATGGCACGCTCATTACAGCCAGAGCCCAGCTCAGAAATTGCTTTTGTCCAGCGATTACGCCCACACCAAAGGAGCCAGGAACAAAAGCTGTTGCTGCCTTTTAAGTAGAGAAGGAACCCCATTCAGAGCACCACAAACCCTGGCGCTCACTCTTTCCGGAGCCTCACAAAGTTCAAGAGAGTCTCTCTACACGGCACGCTCATTACAGCCAGAGCCCAGCTCAGAAATTGCGATCGTCCAGCGATTACGCCCACACCAAAGGAGCCAGGAACAAAAGCTGTTGCTGCCTTTAAAGTAGAGAAGGAACCCCATTCAGAGCACCACAAACCCTGGCGCTCACTCTTTCCGTAGCCTCACAAAGTTCAAGAGAGTCTCTCTACACGGCACGCTCATTACAGCCCGAGCCCAGCTCAGAAATTGCTTTCGTCCAGCGATTACGCCCACACCAAAGGAGCCAGGAACAAAAGCTGTTGCTGCCTTTAAAGTAGAGAAGGAACCCCATTCAGAGCACCACAAACCCTGGCGCTCACTCTTTCCGTAGCCTCACAAAGTTCAAGAGAGTCTCTCTACACGGCACGCTCATTACAGCCAGAGCCCAGCTCAGAAATTGCTTTCGTCCAGCGATTACGCCCACACCAAAGGAGCCAGGAACAAAAGCTGTTGCTGCCTTTAAAGTAGAGAAGGAACCCCATTCAGAGCACCACAAACCCTGGCGCTCACTCTTTCCGGAGCCTCACAAAGTTCAAGAGAGTCTCTCTACATGGCACGCTCATTACAGCCCGAGCCCAGCTCAGAAATTGCTTTCGTCCAGCGATTACGCCCACACCAAAGGAGCCAGGAACAAAAGCTGTTGCTGCCTTTCAAGTATACAAGGAACCCCATTCAGAGCACCACAAACCCTGGCGCTCACTCTTTCCATAGCCTCACAAAGTTCAAGAGAGTCTCTCTACATGGCACGCTCATTACAGCCAGAGCCCAGCTCAGAAATTGCTTTCGTGCAGCGATTACGCCCACACCAAAGGAGCCAGGAACAAAAGCTGTTGCTGCCTTTAAAGTAGAGAAGGAACCCCATTCAGAGCACCACAAACCCTGGCGCTCACTCTTTCCGTAGCCTCACAAAGTTCAAGAGAGTCTCTCTACATGGCACGCTCATTACAGCCAGAGCCCAGCTCAGAAATTGCTTTCGTCCAGCGATTACGCCCACACCAAAGGAGCCAGGAACAAAAGCTGTTGCTGCCTTTAAAGTAGAGAAGGAACCCCATTCAGAGCACCACAAACCCTGGCGCTCACTCTTTCCGTAGCCTCACAAAGTTCAAGAGAGTCTCTCTACATGGCACGCTCATTACAGCCCGAGCCCAGCTCAGAAATTGCGATCGTCCAGCGATTACGCCCACACCAAAGGAGCCAGGAACAAAAGCTGTTGCTGCCTTTAAAGTAGAGAAGGAACCCCATTCAGAGCACCACAAACCCTGGCGCTCACTCTTTCCGGAGCCTCACAAAGTTCAAGAGAGTCTCTCTACACGGCACGCTCATTACAGCCAGAGCCCAGCTCAGAAATTGCGATCGTCCAGCGATTACGCCCACACCAAAGGAGCCAGGAACAAAAGCTGTTGCTGCCTTTAAAGTAGAGAAGGAACCCCATTCAGAGCACCACAAACCCTGGCGCTCACTCTTTCCATAGCCTCACAAAGTTCAAGAGAGTCTCTCTACACGGCACGCTCATTACAGCCCGAGCCCAGCTCAGAAATTGCTTTCGTCCAGCGATTACGCCCACACCAAAGGAGCCAGGAACAAAAGCTGTTGCTGCCTTTAAAGTAGAGAAGGAACCCCATTCAGAGCACCACAAACCCTGGCGCTCACTCTTTCCGGAGCCTCACAAAGTTCAATCGAGTCTCTCTACATGGCACGCTCATTACAGCCCGAGCCCAGCTCAGAAATTGCTTTCGTCCAGCGATTACGCCCACACCAAAGGAGCCAGGAACAAAAGCTGTTGCTGCCTTTAAAGTATACAAGGAACCCCATTCAGAGCACCACAAACCCTGGCGCTCACTCTTTCCGTAGCCTCACAAAGTTCAAGAGAGTCTCTCTACATGGCACGCTCATTACAGCCAGAGCCCAGCTCAGAAATTGCGATCGTCCAGCGATTACGCCCACACCAAAGGAGCCAGGAACAAAAGCTGTTGCTGCCTTTAAAGTAGAGAAGGAACCCCATTCAGAGCACCACAAACCCTGGCGCTCACTCTTTCCGTAGCCTCACAAAGTTCAAGAGAGTCTCTCTACATGGCACGCTCATTACAGCCAGAGCCCAGCTCAGAAATTGCTTTCGTCCAGCGATTACGCCCACACCAAAGGAGCCAGGAACAAAAGCTGTTGCTGCCTTTAAAGTAGAGAAGGAACCCCATTCAGAGCACCACAAACCCTGGCGCTCACTCTTTCCGTAGCCTCACAAAGTTCAATCGAGTCTCTCTACATGGCACGCTCATTACAGCCAGAGCCCAGCTCAGAAATTGCTTTCGTGCAGCGATTACGCCCACACCAAAGGAGCCAGGAACAAAAGCTGTTGCTGCCTTTAAAGTAGAGAAGGAACCCCATTCAGAGCACCACAAACCCTGGCGCTCACTCTTTCCGGAGCCTCACAAAGTTCAAGAGAGTCTCTCTACATGGCACGCTCATTACAGCCAGAGCCCAGCTCAGAAATTGCTTTCGTCCAGCGATTACGCCCACACCAAAGGAGCCAGGAACAAAAGCTGTTGCTGCCTTTCAAGTAGAGAAGGAACCCCATTCAGAGCACCACAAACCCTGGCGCTCACTCTTTCCATAGCCTCACAAAGTTCAAGAGAGTCTCTCTACACGGCACGCTCATTACAGCCAGAGCCCAGCTCAGAAATTGCTTTCGTCCAGCGATTACGCCCACACCAAAGGAGCCAGGAACAAAAGCTGTTGCTGCCTTTAAAGTAGAGAAGGAACTCCATTCAGAGCACCACAAACCCTGGCGCTCACTCTTTCCGTAGCCTCACAAAGTTCAATCGAGTCTCTCTACATGGCACGCTCATTACAGCCCGAGCCCAGCTCAGAAATTGCTTTCGTCCAGCGATTACGCCCACACCAAAGGAGCCAGGAACAAAAGCTGTTGCTGCCTTTAAAGTATACAAGGAACCCCATTCAGAGCACCACAAACCCTGGCGCTCACTCTTTCCGGAGCCTCACAAAGTTCAAGAGAGTCTCTCTACATGGCACGCTCATTACAGCCCGAGCCCAGCTCAGAAATTGCGATCGTCCAGCGATTACGCCCACACCAAAGGAGCCAGGAACAAAAGCTGTTGCTGCCTTTAAAGTAGAGAAGGAACCCCATTCAGAGCACCACAAACCCTGGCGCTCACTCTTTCCGTAGCCTCACAAAGTTCAAGAGAGTCTCTCTACATGGCACGCTCATTACAGCCAGAGCCCAGCTCAGAAATTGCTTTCGTCCAGCGATTACGCCCACACCAAAGGAGCCAGGAACAAAAGCTGTTGCTGCCTTTAAAGTAGAGAAGGAACCCCATTCAGAGCACCACAAACCCTGGCGCTCACTCTTTCCATAGCCTCACAAAGTTCAATAGAGTCTCTCTACATGGCACGCTCATTACAGCCCGAGCCCAGCTCAGAAATTGCTTTTGTCCAGCGATTACGCCCACACCAAAGGAGCCAGGAACAAAAGCTGTTGCTGCCTTTAAAGTAGAGAAGGAACCCCATTCAGAGCACCACAAACCCTGGCGCTCACTCTTTCCGGAGCCTCACAAAGTTCAAGAGAGTCTCTCTACACGGCACGCTCATTACAGCCAGAGCCCAGCTCAGAAATTGCTTTCGTCCAGCGATTACGCCCACACCAAAGGAGCCAGGAACAAAAGCTGTTGCTGCCTTTAAAGTATACAAGGAACCCCATTCAGAGCACCACAAACCCTGGCGCTCACTCTTTCCGGAGCCTCACAAAGTTCAAGAGAGTCTCTCTACACGGCACGCTCATTACAGCCCGAGCCCAGCTCAGAAATTGCTTTCGTCCAGCGATTACGCCCACACCAAAGGAGCCAGGAACAAAAGCTGTTGCTGCCTTTAAAGTAGAGAAGGAACCCCATTCAGAGCACCACAAACCCTGGCGCTCACTCTTTCCATAGCCTCACAAAGTTCAAGAGAGTCTCTCTACATGGCACGCTCATTACAGCCCGAGCCCAGCTCAGAAATTGCTTTCGTCCAGCGATTACGCCCACACCAAAGGAGCCAGGAACAAAAGCTGTTGCTGCCTTTAAAGTAGAGAAGGAACCCCATTCAGAGCACCACAAACCCTGGCGCTCACTCTTTCCGGAGCCTCACAAAGTTCAAGAGAGTCTCTCTACATGGCACGCTCATTACAGCCCGAGCCCAGCTCAGAAATTGCTTTCGTCCAGCGATTACGCCCACACCAAAGGAGCCAGGAACAAAAGCTGTTGCTGCCTTTAAAGTAGAGAAGGAACCCCATTCAGAGCACCACAAACCCTGGCGCTCACTCTTTCCGTAGCCTCACAAAGTTCAAGAGAGTCTCTCTACATGGCACGCTCATTACAGCCAGAGCCCAGCTCAGAAATTGCTTTCGTCCAGCGATTACGCCCACACCAAAGGAGCCAGGAACAAAAGCTGTTGCTGCCTTTAAAGTAGAGAAGGAACCCCATTCAGAGCACCACAAACCCTGGCGCTCACTCTTTCCGGAGCCTCACAAAGTTCAAGAGAGTCTCTCTACACGGCACGCTCATTACAGCCAGAGCCCAGCTCAGAAATTGCATTCGTCCAGCGATTACGCCCACACCAAAGGAGCCAGGAACAAAAGCTGTTGCTGCCTTTAAAGTATACAAGGAACCCCATTCAGAGCACCACAAACCCTGGCGCTCACTCTTTCCGTAGCCTCACAAAGTTCAAGAGAGTCTCTCTACACGGCACGCTCATTACAGCCAGAGCCCAGCTCAGAAATTGCGATCGTCCAGCGATTACGCCCACACCAAAGGAGCCAGGAACAAAAGCTGTTGCTGCCTTTAAAGTATACAAGGAACCCCATTCAGAGCACCACAAACCCTGGCGCTCACTCTTTCCGTAGCCTCACAAAGTTCAAGAGAGTCTCTCTACACGGCACGCTCATTACAGCCAGAGCCCAGCTCAGAAATTGCTTTCGTCCAGCGATTACGCCCACACCAAAGGAGCCAGGAACAAAAGCTGTTGCTGCCTTTAAAGTAGAGAAGGAACCCCATTCAGAGCACCACAAACCCTGGCGCTCACTCTTTCCGGAGCCTCACAAAGTTCAAGAGAGTCTCTCTACATGGCACGCTCATTACAGCCAGAGCCCAGCTCAGAAATTGCTTTCGTCCAGCGATTACGCCCACACCAAAGGAGCCAGGAACAAAAGCTGTTGCTGCCTTTAAAGTAGAGAAGGAACCCCATTCAGAGCACCACAAACCCTGGCGCTCACTCTTTCCGTAGCCTCACAAAGTTCAAGAGAGTCTCTCTACATGGCACGCTCATTACAGCCAGAGCCCAGCTCAGAAATTGCTTTCGTCCAGCGATTACGCCCACACCAAAGGAGCCAGGAACAAAAGCTGTTGCTGCCTTTAAAGTAGAGAAGGAACCCCATTCAGAGCACCACAAACGCTGGCGCTCACTCTTTCCGTAGCCTCACAAAGTTCAAGAGAGTCTCTCTACACGGCACGCTCATTACAGCCCGAGCCCAGCTCAGAAATTGCTTTTGTCCAGCGATTACGCCCACACCAAAGGAGCCAGGAACAAAAGCTGTTGCTGCCTTTAAAGTAGAGAAGGAACCCCATTCAGAGCACCACAAACCCTGGCGCTCACTCTTTCCGGAGCCTCACAAAGTTCAAGAGAGTCTCTCTACATGGCACGCTCATTACAGCCAGAGCCCAGCTCAGAAATTGCGATCGTCCAGCGATTACGCCCACACCAAAGGAGCCAGGAACAAAAGCTGTTGCTGCCTTTAAAGTAGAGAAGGAACCCCATTCAGAGCACCACAAACCCTGGCGCTCACTCTTTCCATAGCCTCACAAAGTTCAAGAGAGTCTCTCTACACGGCACGCTCATTACAGCCAGAGCCCAGCTCAGAAATTGCTTTCGTCCAGCGATTACGCCCACACCAAAGGAGCCAGGAACAAAAGCTGTTGCTGCCTTTAAAGTATACAAGGAACCCCATTCAGAGCACCACAAACCCTGGCGCTCACTCTTTCCGGAGCCTCACAAAGTTCAAGAGAGTCTCTCTACATGGCACGCTCATTACAGCCCGAGCCCAGCTCAGAAATTGCTTTTGTCCAGCGATTACGCCCACACCAAAGGAGCCAGGAACAAAAGCTGTTGCTGCCTTTAAAGTAGAGAAGGAACCCCATTCAGAGCACCACAAACCCTGGCGCTCACTCTTTCCGTAGCCTCACAAAGTTCAAGAGAGTCTCTCTACACGGCACGCTCATTACAGCCAGAGCCCAGCTCAGAAATTGCGATCGTCCAGCGATTACGCCCACACCAAAGGAGCCAGGAACAAAAGCTGTTGCTGCCTTTAAAGTAGAGAAGGAACCCCATTCAGAGCACCACAAACCCTGGCGCTCACTCTTTCCGTAGCCTCACAAAGTTCAAGAGAGTCTCTCTACACGGCACGCTCATTACAGCCCGAGCCCAGCTCAGAAATTGCTTTCGTCCAGCGATTACGCCCACACCAAAGGAGCCAGGAACAAAAGCTGTTGCTGCCTTTAAAGTAGAGAAGGAACCCCATTCAGAGCACCACAAACCCTGGCGCTCACTCTTTCCATAGCCTCACAAAGTTCAAGAGAGTCTCTCTACACGGCACGCTCATTACAGCCAGAGCCCAGCTCAGAAATTGCTTTCGTCCAGCGATTACGCCCACACCAAAGGAGCCAGGAACAAAAGCTGTTGCTGCCTTTTAAGTAGAGAAGGAACCCCATTCAGAGCACCACAAACCCTGGCGCTCACTCTTTCCGTAGCCTCACAAAGTTCAAGAGAGTCTCTCTACATGGCACGCTCATTACAGCCCGAGCCCAGCTCAGAAATTGCTTTCGTCCAGCGATTACGCCCACACCAAAGGAGCCAGGAACAAAAGCTGTTGCTGCCTTTCAAGTATACAAGGAACCCCATTCAGAGCACCACAAACCCTGGCGCTCACTCTTTCCATAGCCTCACAAAGTTCAAGAGAGTCTCTCTACATGGCACGCTCATTACAGCCAGAGCCCAGCTCAGAAATTGCTTTCGTGCAGCGATTACGCCCACACCAAAGGAGCCAGGAACAAAAGCTGTTGCTGCCTTTAAAGTAGAGAAGGAACCCCATTCAGAGCACCACAAACCCTGGCGCTCACTCTTTCCGTAGCCTCACAAAGTTCAAGAGAGTCTCTCTACATGGCACGCTCATTACAGCCCGAGCCCAGCTCAGAAATTGCTTTCGTCCAGCGATTACGCCCACACCAAAGGAGCCAGGAACAAAAGCTGTTGCTGCCTTTAAAGTAGAGAAGGAACCCCATTCAGAGCACCACAAACCCTGGCGCTCACTCTTTCCGTAGCCTCACAAAGTTCAAGAGAGTCTCTCTACACGGCACGCTCATTACAGCCCGAGCCCAGCTCAGAAATTGCGATCGTCCAGCGATTACGCCCACACCAAAGGAGCCAGGAACAAAAGCTGTTGCTGCCTTTAAAGTAGAGAAGGAACCCCATTCAGAGCACCACAAACCCTGGCGCTCACTCTTTCCGTAGCCTCACAAAGTTCAATACAGTCTCTCTACATGGCACGCTCATTACAGCCAGAGCCCAGCTCAGAAATTGCTTTCGTCCAGCGATTACGCCCACACCAAAGGAGCCAGGAACAAAAGCTGTTGCTGCCTTTAAAGTATACAAGGAACCCCATTCAGAGCACCACAAACCCTGGCGCTCACTCTTTCCGTAGCCTCACAAAGTTCAAGAGAGTCTCTCTACATGGCACGCTCATTACAGCCCGAGCCCAGCTCAGAAATTGCGATCGTCCAGCGATTACGCCCACACCAAAGGAGCCAGGAACAAAAGCTGTTGCTGCCTTTAAAGTAGAGAAGGAACCCCATTCAGAGCACCACAAACCCTGGCGCTCACTCTTTCCGTAGCCTCACAAAGTTCAAGAGAGTCTCTCTACATGGCACGCTCATTACAGCCAGAGCCCAGCTCAGAAATTGCTTTCGTCCAGCGATTACGCCCACACCAAAGGAGCCAGGAACAAAAGCTGTTGCTGCCTTTAAAGTAGAGAAGGAACCCCATTCAGAGCACCACAAACCCTGGCGCTCACTCTTTCCATAGCCTCACAAAGTTCAAGAGAGTCTCTCTACACGGCACGCTCATTACAGCCAGAGCCCAGCTCAGAAATTGCTTTCGTGCAGCGATTACGCCCACACCAAAGGAGCCAGGAACAAAAGCTGTTGCTGCCTTTAAAGTAGAGAAGGAACCCCATTCAGAGCACCACAAACCCTGGCGCTCACTCTTTCCGTAGCCTCACAAAGTTCAAGAGAGTCTCTCTACATGGCACGCTCATTACAGCCCGAGCCCAGCTCAGAAATTGCTTTCGTCCAGTGATTACGCCCACACCAAAGGAGCCAGGAACAAAAGCTGTTGCTGCCTTTCAAGTAGAGAAGGAACCCCATTCAGAGCACCACAAACCCTGGCGCTCACTCTTTCCATAGCCTCACAAAGTTCAAGAGAGTCTCTCTACACGGCACGCTCATTACAGCCAGAGCCCAGCTCAGAAATTGCTTTCGTCCAGCGATTACGCCCACACCAAAGGAGCCAGGAACAAAAGCTGTTGCTGCCTTTAAAGTAGAGAAGGAACCCCATTCAGAGCACCACAAACCCTGGCGCTCACTCTTTCCGTAGCCTCACAAAGTTCAATCGAGTCTCTCTACATGGCACGCTCATTACAGCCAGAGCCCAGCTCAGAAATTGCTTTCGTCCAGCGATTACGCCCACACCAAAGGAGCCAGGAACAAAAGCTGTTGCTGCCTTTAAAGTATACAAGGAACCCCATTCAGAGCACCACAAACCCTGGCGCTCACTCTTTCCGTAGCCTCACAAAGTTCAAGAGAGTCTCTCTACATGGCACGCTCATTACAGCCAGAGCCCAGCTCAGAAATTGCGATCGTCCAGCGATTACGCCCACACCAAAGGAGCCAGGAACAAAAGCTGTTGCTGCCTTTAAAGTAGAGAAGGAACCCCATTCAGAGCACCACAAACCCTGGCGCTCACTCTTTCCGTAGCCTCACAAAGTTCAAGAGAGTCTCTCTACATGGCACGCTCATTACAGCCAGAGCCCAGCTCAGAAATTGCTTTCGTCCAGCGATTACGCCCACACCAAAGGAGCCAGGAACAAAAGCTGTTGCTGCCTTTAAAGTAGAGAAGGAACCCCATTCAGAGCACCACAAACCCTGGCGCTCACTCTTTCCATAGCCTCACAAAGTTCAATCGAGTCTCTCTACATGGCACGCTCATTACAGCCCGAGCCCAGCTCAGAAATTGCTTTCGTCCAGCGATTACGCCCACACCAAAGGAGCCAGGAACAAAAGCTGTTGCTGCCTTTAAAGTAGAGAAGGAACCCCATTCAGAGCACCACAAACCCTGGCGCTCACTCTTTCCGGAGCCTCACAAAGTTCAAGAGAGTCTCTCTACACGGCACGCTCATTACAGCCAGAGCCCAGCTCAGAAATTGCTTTTGTCCAGCGATTACGCCCACACCAAAGGAGCCAGGAACAAAAGCTGTTGCTGCCTTTAAAGTATACAAGGAACCCCATTCAGAGCACCACAAACCCTGGCGCTCACTCTTTCCGGAGCCTCACAAAGTTCAAGAGAGTCTCTCTACACGGCACGCTCATTACAGCCCGAGCCCAGCTCAGAAATTGCTTTCGTCCAGCGATTACGCCCACACCAAAGGAGCCAGGAACAAAAGCTGTTGCTGCCTTTCAAGTAGAGAAGGAACCCCATTCAGAGCACCACAAACCCTGGCGCTCACTCTTTCCGGAGCCTCACAAAGTTCAAGAGAGTCTCTCTACATGGCACGCTCATTACAGCCAGAGCCCAGCTCAGAAATTGCTTTCGTCCAGCGATTACGCCCACACCAAAGGAGCCAGGAACAAAAGCTGTTGCTGCCTTTAAAGTAGAGAAGGAACCCCATTCAGAGCACCACAAACGCTGGCGCTCACTCTTTCCGGAGCCTCACAAAGTTCAAGAGAGTCTCTCTACATGGCACGCTCATTACAGCCCGAGCCCAGCTCAGAAATTGCTTTCGTCCAGCGATTACGCCCACACCAAAGGAGCCAGGAACAAAAGCTGTTGCTGCCTTTCAAGTAGAGAAGGAACCCCATTCAGAGCACCACAAACCCTGGCGCTCACTCTTTCCGTAGCCTCACAAAGTTCAAGAGAGTCTCTCTACATGGCACGCTCATTACAGCCAGAGCCCAGCTCAGAAATTGCTTTCGTCCAGCGATTACGCCCACACCAAAGGAGCCAGGAACAAAAGCTGTTGCTGCCTTTAAAGTAGAGAAGGAACCCCATTCAGAGCACCACAAACCCTGGCGCTCACTCTTTCCGGAGCCTCACAAAGTTCAAGAGAGTCTCTCTACACGGCACGCTCATTACAGCCAGAGCCCAGCTCAGAAATTGCTTTCGTCCAGCGATTACGCCCACACCAAAGGAGCCAGGAACAAAAGCTGTTGCTGCCTTTCAAGTATACAAGGAACCCCATTCAGAGCACCACAAACCCTGGCGCTCACTCTTTCCGTAGCCTCACAAAGTTCAAGAGAGTCTCTCTACATGGCACGCTCATTACAGCCAGAGCCCAGCTCAGAAATTGCTTTCGTCCAGCGATTACGCCCACACCAAAGGAGCCAGGAACAAAAGCTGTTGCTGCCTTTAAAGTAGAGAAGGAACCCCATTCAGAGCACCACAAACCCTGGCGCTCACTCTTTCCGGAGCCTCACAAAGTTCAAGAGAGTCTCTCTACACGGCACGCTCATTACAGCCAGAGCCCAGCTCAGAAATTTCTTTCGTGCAGCGATTACGCCCACACCAAAGGAGCCAGGAACAAAAGCTGTTGCTGCCTTTAAAGTAGAGAAGGAACCCCATTCAGAGCACCACAAACCCTGGCGCTCACTCTTTCCGTAGCCTCACAAAGTTCAAGAGAGTCTCTCTACACGGCACGCTCATTACAGCCAGAGCCCAGCTCAGAAATTGCTTTCGTCCAGCGATTACGCCCACACCAAAGGAGCCAGGAACAAAAGCTGTTGCTGCCTTTAAAGTATACAAGGAACCCCATTCAGAGCACCACAAACCCTGGCGCTCACTCTTTCCGTAGCCTCACAAAGTTCAAGAGAGTCTCTCTACATGGCACGCTCATTACAGCCCGAGCCCAGCTCAGAAATTTCTTTCGTGCAGCGATTACGCCCACACCAAAGGAGCCAGGAACAAAAGCTGTTGCTGCCTTTAAAGTAGAGAAGGAACCCCATTCAGAGCACCACAAACCCTGGCGCTCACTCTTTCCGTAGCCTCACAAAGTTCAAGAGAGTCTCTCTACACGGCACGCTCATTACAGCCTGAGCCCAGCTCAGAAATTGCGATCGTCCAGCGATTACGCCCACACCAAAGGAGCCAGGAACAAAAGCTGTTGCTGCCTTTCAAGTAGAGAAGGAACCCCATTCAGAGCACCACAAACCCTGGCGCTCACTCTTTCCGTAGCCTCACAAAGTTCAAGAGAGTCTCTCTACACGGCACGCTCATTACAGCCAGAGCCCAGCTCAGAAATTGCTTTCGTCCAGCGATTACGCCCACACCAAAGGAGCCAGGAACAAAAGCTGTTGCTGCCTTTAAAGTAGAGAAGGAACCCCATTCAGAGCACCACAAACCCTGGCGCTCACTCTTTCCGTAGCCTCACAAAGTTCAAGAGAGTCTCTCTACACGGCACGCTCATTACAGCCCGAGCCCAGCTCAGAAATTGCTTTCGTCCAGCGATTACGCCCACACCAAGGGAGCCAGGAACAAAAGCTGTTGCTGCCTTTAAAGTAGAGAAGGAACCCCATTCAGAGCACCACAAACCCTGGCGCTCACTCTTTCCGTAGCCTCACAAAGTTCAAGAGAGTCTCTCTACATGGCACGCTCATTACAGCCCGAGCCCAGCTCAGAAATTGCTTTCGTCCAGCGATTACGCCCACACCAAAGGAGCCAGGAACAAAAGCTGTTGCTGCCTTTAAAGTATACAAGGAACCCCATTCAGAGCACCACAAACCCTGGCGCTCACTCTTTCCGTAGCCTCACAAAGGTCAAGAGAGTCTCTCTACATGGCACGCTCATTACAGCCAGAGCCCAGCTCAGAAATTGCTTTCGTCCAGCGATTACGCCCACACCAAAGGAGCCAGGAACAAAAGCTGTTGCTGCCTTTAAAGTAGAGAAGGAACCCCATTCAGAGCACCACAAACCCTGGCGCTCACTCTTTCCGTAGCCTCACAAAGTTCAAGAGAGTCTCTCTACACGGCACGCTCATTACAGCCCGAGCCCAGCTCAGAAATTGCGATCGTCCAGCGATTACGCCCACACCAAAGGAGCCAGGAACAAAAGCTGTTGCTGCCTTTCAAGTAGAGAAGGAACCCCATTCAGAGCACCACAAACCCTGGCGCTCACTCTTTCCGTAGCCTCACAAAGGTCAAGAGAGTCTCTCTACATGGCACGCTCATTACAGCCCGAGCCCAGCTCAGAAATTGCGATCGTCCAGCGATTACGCCCACACCAAAGGAGCCAGGAACAAAAGCTGTTGCTGCCTTTCAAGTAGAGAAGGAACCCCATTCAGAGCACCACAAACCCTGGCGCTCACTCTTTCCGGAGCCTCACAAAGTTCAAGAGAGTCTCTCTACACGGCACGCTCATTACAGCCCGAGCCCAGCTCAGAAATTGCGATCGTCCAGCGATTACGCCCACACCAAAGGAGCCAGGAACAAAAGCTGTTGCTGCCTTTCAAGTAGAGAAGGAACCCCATTCAGAGCACCACAAACCCTGGCGCTCACTCTTTCCGTAGCCTCACAAAGTTCAAGAGAGTCTCTCTACATGGCACGCTCATTCCAGCCAGAGCCCAGCTCAGAAATTGCTTTTGTCCAGCGATTACGCCCACACCAAAGGAGCCAGGAACAAAAGCTGTTGCTGCCTTTAAAGTAGAGAAGGAACCCCATTCAGAGCACCACAAACCCTGGCGCTCACTCTTTCCGGAGCCTCACAAAGTTCAAGAGAGTCTCTCTACACGGCACGCTCATTACAGCCAGAGCCCAGCTCAGAAATTGCTTTCGTCCAGCGATTACGCCCACACCAAAGGAGCCAGGAACAAAAGCTGTTGCTGCCTTTAAAGTATACAAGGAACCCCATTCAGAGCACCACAAACCCTGGCGCTCACTCTTTCCGTAGCCTCACAAAGTTCAAGAGAGACTCTCTACATGGCACGCTCATTACAGCCAGAGCCCAGCTCAGAAATTGCGATCGTCCAGCGATTACGCCCACACCAAAGGAGCCAGGAACAAAAGCTGTTGCTGCCTTTAAAGTAGAGAAGGAACCCCATTCAGAGCACCACAAACGCTGGCGCTCACTCTTTCCGTAGCCTCACAAAGTTCAAGAGAGTCTCTCTACACGGCACGCTCATTACAGCCCGAGCCCAGCTCAGAAATTGCGATCGTCCAGCGATTACGCCCACACCAAAGGAGCCAGGAACAAAAGCTGTTGCTGCCTTTAAAGTATACAAGGAACCCCATTCAGAGCACCACAAACCCTGGCGCTCACTCTTTCCGTAGCCTCACAAAGTTCAAGAGAGTCTCTCTACACGGCACGCTCATTACAGCCCGAGCCCAGCTCAGAAATTGCGATCGTCCAGCGATTACGCCCACACCAAAGGAGCCAGGAACAAAAGCTGTTGCTGCCTTTAAAGTATACAAGGAACCCCATTCAGAGCACCACAAACCCTGGCGCTCACTCTTTCCGTAGCCTCACAAAGTTCAAGAGAGTCTCTCTACATGGCACGCTCATTACAGCCAGAGCCCAGCTCAGAAATTGCTTTCGTCCAGCGATTACGCCCACACCAAAGGAGCCAGGAACAAAAGCTGTTGCTGCCTTTAAAGTAGAGAAGGAACCCCATTCAGAGCACCACAAACCCTGGCGCTCACTCTTTCCGTAGCCTCACAAAGTTCAAGAGAGTCTCTCTACATGGCACGCTCATTACAGCCCGAGCCCAGCTCAGAAATTGCTTTCGTCCAGCGATTACGCCCACACCAAAGGAGCCAGGAACAAAAGCTGTTGCTGCCTTTAAAGTATACAAGGAACCCCATTCAGAGCACCACAAACCCTGGCGCTCACTCTTTCCGTAGCCTCACAAAGTTCAAGAGAGTCTCTCTACATGGCACGCTCATTACAGCCAGAGCCCAGCTCAGAAATTGCTTTCGTCCAGCGATTACGCCCACACCAAAGGAGCCAGGAACAAAAGCTGTTGCTGCCTTTAAAGTAGAGAAGGAACCCCATTCAGAGCACCACAAACCCTGGCGCTCACTCTTTCCGGAGCCTCACAAAGTTCAAGAGAGTCTCTCTACATGGCACGCTCATTACAGCCAGAGCCCAGCTCAGAAATTGCTTTCGTCCAGCGATTACGCCCACACCAAAGGAGCCAGGAACAAAAGCTGTTGCTGCCTTTAAAGTAGAGAAGGAACCCCATTCAGAGCACCACAAACCCTGGCGCTCACTCTTTCCGGAGCCTCACAAAGTTCAAGAGAGTCTCTCTACACGGCACGCTCATTACAGCCAGAGCCCAGCTCAGAAATTGCGATCGTCCAGCGATTACGCCCACACCAAAGGAGTCAGGAACAAAAGCTGTTGCTGCCTTTAAAGTAGAGAAGGAACCCCATTCAGAGCACCACAAACCCTGGCGCTCACTCTTTCCGTAGCCTCACAAAGTTCAAGAGAGTCTCTCTACACGGCACGCTC
This sequence comes from Theristicus caerulescens, assembly GCA_020745775.1. Lineage (NCBI taxonomy): Eukaryota > Metazoa > Chordata > Aves > Pelecaniformes > Threskiornithidae > Theristicus > Theristicus caerulescens. Next base: position 29,290 of record JAJGSR010000064.1, read on the forward strand.
ATTACAGCCAGAGCCCAGCTCAGAAATTGCTTTCGTCCAGCGATTACGCCCACACCAAAGGAGCCAGGAACAAAAGCTGTTGCTGCCTTTAAAGTAGAGAAGGAACCCCATTCAGAGCACCACAAACCCTGGCGCTCACTCTTTCCGTAGCCTCACAAAGGTCAAGAGAGTCTCTCTACATGGCACGCTCATTACAGCCAGAGCCCAGCTCAGAAATTGCGATCGTCCAGCGATTACGCCCACACCAAAGGAGCCAGGAACAAAAGCTGTTGCTGCCTTTAAAGTAGAGAAGGAACCCCATTCAGAGCACCACAAACCCTGGCGCTCACTCTTTCCGGAGCCTCACAAAGTTCAAGAGAGTCTCTCTACATGGCACGCTCATTACAGCCAGAGCCCAGCTCAGAAATTGCTATTGTCCAGCGATTACGCCCACACCAAATGAGCCAGGAACAAAAGCTGTTGCTGCCTTTAAAGTAGAGAAGGAACCCCATTCAGAGCACCACAAACCCTGGCGCTCACTCTTTCCGTAGCCTCACAAAGTTCAAGAGAGTCTCTCTACATGGCACGCTCATTACAGCCCGAGCCCAGCTCAGAAATTGCGATCGTCCAGCGATTACGCCCACACCAAAGGAGCCAGGAACAAAAGCTGTTGCTGCCTTTCAAGTATACAAGGAACCCCATTCAGAGCACCACAAACCCTGGCGCTCACTCTTTCCGTAGCCTCACAAAGTTCAAGAGAGTCTCTCTACATGGCACGCTCATTACAGCCCGAGCCCAGCTCAGAAATTGCTTTCGTCCAGCGATTACGCCCACACCAAAGGAGCCAGGAACAAAAGCTGTTGCTGCCTTTCAAGTATACAAGGAACCCCATTCAGAGCACCACAAACGCTGGCGCTCACTCTTTCCGTAGCCTCACAAAGTTCAAGAGAGTCTCTCTACACGGCACGCTCATTACAGCCAGAGCCCAGCTCAGAAATTGCGATCGTCCAGCGATTACGCCCACACCAAAGGAGCCAGGAACAAAAGCTGTTGCTGCCTTTAAAGTAGAGAAGGAACCCCATTCAGAGCACCACAAACCCTGGCGCTCACTCTTTCCGTAGCCTCACAAAGTTCAAGAGAGTCTCTCTACATGGCACGCTCATTCCAGCCCGAGCCCAGCTCAGAAATTGCTTTCGTCCAGCGATTACGCCCACACCAAAGGAGCCAGGAACAAAAGCTGTTGCTGCCTTTAAAGTAGAGAAGGAACCCCATTCAGAGCACCACAAACCCTGGCGCTCACTCTTTCCGTAGCCTCACAAAGTTCAAGAGAGTCTCTCTACATGGCACGCTCATTACAGCCAGAGCCCAGCTCAGAAATTGCGATCGTCCAGTGATTACGCCCACACCAAAGGAGCCAGGAACAAAAGCTGTTGCTGCCTTTCAAGTAGAGAAGGAACCCCATTCAGAGCACCACAAACCCTGGCGCTCACTCTTTCCGTAGCCTCACAAAGTTCAATAGAGTCTCTCTACATGGCACGCTCATTACAGCCAGAGCCCAGCTCAGAAATTGCTTTCGTCCAGCGATTACGCCCACACCAAAGGAGCCAGGAACAAAAGCTGTTGCTGCCTTTTAAGTAGAGAAGGAACCCCATTCAGAGCACCACAAACCCTGGCGCTCACTCTTTCCGTAGCCTCACAAAGTTCAAGAGAGTCTCTCTACATGGCACGCTCATTACAGCCAGAGCCCAGCTCAGAAATTGCGATCGTCCAGCGATTACGCCCACACCAAAGGAGCCAGGAACAAAAGCTGTTGCTGCCTTTAAAGTAGAGAAGGAACCCCATTCAGAGCACCACAAACCCTGGCGCTCACTCTTTCCGGAGCCTCACAAAGTTCAAGAGAGTCTCTCTACATGGCACGCTCATTACAGCCAGAGCCCAGCTCAGAAATTGCTTTCGTCCAGCGATTACGCCCACACCAAAGGAGCCAGGAACAAAAGCTGTTGCTGCCTTTAAAGTAGAGAAGGAACCCCATTCAGAGCACCACAAACCCTGGTGCTCACTCTTTCCGGAGCCTCACAAAGTTCAAGAGAGTCTCTCTACATGGCACGCTCATTACAGCCCGAGCCCAGCTCAGAAATTGCTTTCGTCCAGCGATTACGCCCACACCAAAGGAGCCAGGAACAAAAGCTGTTGCTGCCTTTAAAGTAGAGAAGGAACCCCATTCAGAGCACCACAAACCCTGGCGCTCACTCTTTCCGTAGCCTCACAAAGTTCAAGAGAGTCTCTCTACACGGCACGCTCATTACAGCCAGAGCCCAGCTCAGAAATTGCGATCGTCCAGCCATTACGCCCACACCAAAGGAGCCAGGAACAAAAGCTGTTGCTGCCTTTAAAGTAGAGAAGGAACCCCATTCAGAGCACCACAAACCCTGGCGCTCACTCTTTCCGTAGCCTCACAAAGTTCAAGAGAGTCTCTCTACACGGCACGCTCATTACAGCCAGAGCCCAGCTCAGAAATTGCTTTCGTCCAGCGATTACGCCCACACCAAAGGAGCCAGGAACAAAAGCTGTTGCTGCCTTTAAAGTATACAAGGAACCCCATTCAGAGCACCACAAACCCTGGCGCTCACTCTTTCCGGAGCCTCACAAAGTTCAAGAGAGTCTCTCTACACGGCACGCTCATTACAGCCAGAGCCCAGCTCAGAAATTGCTTTCGTCCAGCGATTACGCCCACACCAAAGGAGCCAGGAACAAAAGCTGTTGCTGCCTTTAAAGTAGAGAAGGAACCCCATTCAGAGCACCACAAACCCTGGCGCTCACTCTTTCCGTAGCCTCACAAAGTTCAATCGAGTCTCTCTACATGGCACGCTCATTACAGCCCGAGCCCAGCTCAGAAATTGCTTTCGTCCAGCGATTACGCCCACACCAAAGGAGCCAGGAACAAAAGCTGTTGCTGCCTTTCAAGTAGAGAAGGAACCCCATTCAGAGCACCACAAACCCTGGCGCTCACTCTTTCCGTAGCCTCACAAAGTTCAAGAGAGTCTCTCTACACGGCACGCTCATTACAGCCAGAGCCCAGCTCAGAAATTGCTTTCGTCCAGCGATTACGCCCACACCAAAGGAGCCAGGAACAAAAGCTGTTGCTGCCTTTAAAGTAGAGAAGGAACCCCATTCAGAGCACCACAAACCCTGGCGCTCACTCTTTCTGTAGCCTCACAAAGTTCAAGAGAGTCTCTCTACACGGCACGCTCATTACAGCCCGAGCCCAGCTCAGAAATTGCGATCGTCCAGCGATTACGCCCACACCAAAGGAGCCAGGAACAAAAGCTGTTGCTGCCTTTAAAGTAGAGAAGGAACCCCATTCAGAGCACCACAAACCCTGGCGCTCACTCTTTCCGTAGCCTCACAAAGTTCAAGAGAGTCTCTCTACACGGCACGCTCATTACAGCCAGAGCCCAGCTCAGAAATTGCATTCGTCCAGCGATTACGCCCACACCAAAGGAGCCAGGAACAAAAGCTGTTGCTGCCTTTAAAGTATACAAGGAACCCCATTCAGAGCACCACAAACCCTGGCGCTCACTCTTTCCGGAGCCTCACAAAGTTCAAGAGAGTCTCTCTACATGGCACGCTCATTACAGCCCGAGCCCAGCTCAGAAATTGCGATCGTCCAGCGATTACGCCCACACCAAAGGAGCCAGGAACAAAAGCTGTTGCTGCCTTTAAAGTATACAAGGAACCCCATTCAGAGCACCACAAACCCTGGCGCTCACTCTTTCCGTAGCCTCACAAAGTTCAAGAGAGTCTCTCTACATGGCACGCTCATTACAGCCAGAGCCCAGCTCAGAAATTGCTTTCGTCCAGCGATTACGCCCACACCAAAGGAGCCAGGAACAAAAGCTGTTGCTGCCTTTAAAGTAGAGAAGGAACCCCATTCAGAGCACCACAAAGCCTGGTGCTCACTCTTTCCGTAGCCTCACAAAGTTCAAGAGAGTCTCTCTACATGGCACGCTCATTACAGCCAGAGCCCAGCTCAGAAATTGCGATCGTCCAGCGATTACGCCCACACCAAAGGAGCCAGGAACAAAAGCTGTTGCTGCCTTTAAAGTAGAGAAGGAACCCCATTCAGAGCACCACAAACCCTGGCGCTCACTCTTTCCGTAGCCTCACAAAGTTCAAGAGAGTCTCTCTACACGGCACGCTCATTACAGCCAGAGCCCAGCTCAGAAATTTCTTTCGTGCAGCGATTACGCTCACACCAAAGGAGCCAGGAACAAAAGCTGTTGCTGCCTTTAAAGTAGAGAAGGAACCCCATTCAGAGCACCACAAACCCTGGCGCTCACTCTTTCCGGAGCCTCACAAAGTTCAAGAGAGTCTCTCTACATGGCACGCTCATTACAGCCAGAGCCCAGCTCAGAAATTGGGATCGTCCAGTGATTACGCCCACACCAAAGGAGCCAGGAACAAAAGCTGTTGCTGCCTTTAAAGTAGAGAAGGAACCCCATTCAGAGCACCACAAACCCTGGCGCTCACTCTTTCCATAGCCTCACAAAGTTCAAGAGAGTCTCTCTACATGGCACGCTCATTACAGCCAGAGCCCAGCTCAGAAATTGCGATCGTCCAGCGATTACGCCCACACCAAAGGAGCCAGGAACAAAAGCTGTTGCTGCCTTTAAAGTAGAGAAGGAACCCCATTCAGAGCACCACAAACCCTGGCGCTCACTCTTTCCGGAGCCTCACAAAGTTCAAGAGAGTCTCTCTACATGGCACGCTCATTACAGCCAGAGCCCAGCTCAGAAATTGCTTTCGTCCAGCGATTACGCCCACACCAAAGGAGCCAGGAACAAAAGCTGTTGCTGCCTTTAAAGTAGAGAAGGAACCCCATTCAGAGCACCACAAACCCTGGCGCTCACTCTTTCCGGAGCCTCACAAAGTTCAAGAGAGTCTCTCTACACGGCACGCTCATTACAGCCAGAGCCCAGCTCAGAAATTGCGATCGTCCAGCGATTACGCCCACACCAAAGGAGCCAGGAACAAAAGCTGTTGCTGCCTTTAAAGTAGAGAAGGAACCCCATTCAGAGCACCACAAACCCTGGCGCTCACTCTTTCCGTAGCCTCACAAAGTTCAAGAGAGTCTCTCTACATGGCACGCTCATTACAGCCAGAGCCCAGCTCAGAAATTGCTTTCGTCCAGCGATTACGCCCACACCAAAGGAGCCAGGAACAAAAGCTGTTGCTGCTTTTAAAGTAGAGAAGGAACCCCATTCAGAGCACCACAAACCCTGGCGCTCACTCTTTCCGTAGCCTCACAAAGTTCAAGAGAGTCTCTCTACACGGCACGCTCATTACAGCCAGAGCCCAGCTCAGAAATTGCGATCGTCCAGCGATTACGCCCACACCAAAGGAGCCAGGAACAAAAGCTGTTGCTGCCTTTAAAGTAGAGAAGGAACCCCATTCAGAGCACCACAAACCCTGGCGCTCACTCTTTCCGTAGCCTCACAAAGTTCAAGAGAGTCTCTCTACATGGCACGCTCATTACAGCCAGAGCCCAGCTCAGAAATTGCTTTCGTCCAGCGATTACGCCCACACCAAAGGAGCCAGGAACAAAAGCTGTTGCTGCCTTTAAAGTATACAAGGAACCCCATTCAGAGCACCACAAACCCTGGCGCTCACTCTTTCCATAGCCTCACAAAGTTCAAGAGAGTCTCTCTACACGGCACGCTCATTACAGCCAGAGCCCAGCTCAGAAATTGCTTTCGTCCAGCGATTACGCCCACACCAAAGGAGCCAGGAACAAAAGCTGTTGCTGCCTTTCAAGTAGAGAAGGAACCCCATTCAGAGCACCACAAACCCTGGCGCTCACTCTTTCCATAGCCTCACAAAGTTCAAGAGAGTCTCTCTACATGGCATGCTCATTACAGCCAGAGCCCAGCTCAGAAATTGCTTTCGTCCAGCGATTACGCCCACACCAAAGGAGCCAGGAACAAAAGCTGTTGCTGCCTTTAAAGTATACAAGGAACCCCATTCAGAGCACCACAAACCCTGGCGCTCACTCTTTCCGTAGCCTCACAAAGTTCAAGAGAGTCTCTCTACACGGCACGCTCATTACAGCCCGAGCCCAGCTCAGAAATTGCTTTCGTCCAGCGATTACGCCCACACCAAAGGAGCCAGGAACAAAAGCTGTTGCTGCCTTTAAAGTAGAGAAGGAACCCCATTCAGAGCACCACAAACCCTGGCGCTCACTCTTTCCGGAGCCTCACAAAGTTCAAGAGAGTCTCTCTACATGGCACGCTCATTACAGCCAGAGCCCAGCTCAGAAATTGCTTTCGTCCAGCGATTACGCCCACACCAAAGGAGCCAGGAACAAAAGCTGTTGCTGCCTTTAAAGTATACAAGGAACCCCATTCAGAGCACCACAAACCCTGGCGCTCACTCTTTCCGTAGCCTCACAAAGTTCAAGAGAGTCTCTCTACATGGCACGCTCATTACAGCCCGAGCCCAGCTCAGAAATTGCGATCGTCCAGCGATTACGCCCACACCAAAGGAGCCAGGAACAAAAGCTGTTGCTGCCTTTAAAGTAGAGAAGGAACCCCATTCAGAGCACCACAAACCCTGGCGCTCACTCTTTCCGTAGCCTCACAAAGTTCAAGAGAGTCTCTCTACACGGCACGCTCATTACAGCCAGAGCCCAGCTCAGAAATTGCTTTCGTCCAGCGATTACGCCCACACCAAAGGAGCCAGGAACAAAAGCTGTTGCTGCCTTTCAAGTAGAGAAGGAACCCCATTCAGAGCACCACAAACCCTGGCGCTCACTCTTTCCGTAGCCTCACAAAGTTCAAGAGAGTCTCTCTACATGGCATGCTCATTACAGCCCGAGCCCAGCTCAGAAATTGCTTTCGTCCAGCGATTACGCCCACACCAAAGGAGCCAGGAACAAAAGCTGTTGCTGCCTTTCAAGTAGAGAAGGAACCCCATTCAGAGCACCACAAACCCTGGCGCTCACTCTTTCCGGAGCCTCACAAAGTTCAAGAGAGTCTCTCTACATGGCACGCTCATTACAGCCCGAGCCCAGCTCAGAAATTGCGATCGTCCAGCGATTACGCCCACACCAAAGGAGCCAGGAACAAAAGCTGTTGCTGCCTTTAAAGTATACAAGGAACCCCATTCAGAGCACCACAAACCCTGGCGCTCACTCTTTCCGTAGCCTCACAAAGTTCAAGAGAGTCTCTCTACACGGCACGCTCATTACAGCCCGAGCCCAGCTCAGAAATTGCTTTCGTCCAGCGATTACGCCCACACCAAAGGAGCCAGGAACAAAAGCTGTTGCTGCCTTTAAAGTAGAGAAGGAACCCCATTCAGAGCACCACAAACCCTGGCGCTCACTCTTTCCGGAGCCTCACAAAGTTCAAGAGAGTCTCTCTACATGGCACGCTCATTACAGCCCGAGCCCAGCTCAGAAATTGCGATCGTCCAGCGATTACGCCCACACCAAAGGAGCCAGGAACAAAAGCTGTTGCTGCCTTTAAAGTAGAGAAGGAACCCCATTCAGAGCACCACAAACCCTGGCGCTCACTCTTTCCGGAGCCTCACAAAGTTCAAGAGAGTCTCTCTACACGGCACGCTCATTACAGCCCGAGCCCAGCTCAGAAATTGCTTTCGTCCAGCGATTACGCCCACACCAAAGGAGCCAGGAACAAAAGCTGTTGCTGCCTTTCAAGTAGAGAAGGAACCCCATTCAGAGCACCACAAACCCTGGCGCTCACTCTTTCCATAGCCTCACAAAGTTCAAGAGAGTCTCTCTACATGGCACGCTCATTACAGCCCGAGCCCAGCTCAGAAATTGCTTTTGTCCAGCGATTACGCCCACACCAAAGGAGCCAGGAACAAAAGCTGTTGCTGCCTTTCAAGTATACAAGGAACCCCATTCAGAGCACCACAAACCCTGGCGCTCACTCTTTCCGGAGCCTCACAAAGTTCAAGAGAGTCTCTCTACACGGCACGCTCATTACAGCCCGAGCCCAGCTCAGAAATTGCGATCGTCCAGCGATTACGCCCACACCAAAGGAGCCAGGAACAAAAGCTGTTGCTGCCTTTCAAGTAGAGAAGGAACCCCATTCAGAGCACCACAAACCCTGGCGCTCACTCTTTCCGTAGCCTCACAAAGTTCAAGAGAGTCTCTCTACATGGCACGCTCATTACAGCCCGAGCCCAGCTCAGAAATTGCTTTTGTCCAGCGATTACGCCCACACCAAAGGAGCCAGGAACAAAAGCTGTTGCTGCCTTTAAAGTATACAAGGAACCCCATTCAGAGCACCACAAACCCTGGCGCTCACTCTTTCCGGAGCCTCACAAAGTTCATTAGCTCTTCCTCGTGCCACGAGGACGAGATGTGCTCCGCACAAGGGGCTCGACACCCTTCAGCCGATAACCTACAAAGCCCCATGGTTAATTACCGTAGCGGCCTGCAGATGGAAAAACCACAACCATGTGACACTGTCACTCAAACATCTAAAGCAGACACCTTACAGCCACAGAAACTGCTGGTAAAAACAGTATAAACAAGAACATCATTGCCATGACCTACACTTGAGGAAGCCTCATTCGACACTTAAGGGAAAGGGCAAAAAGAAGGAAAAAAAGAAAAAGCTTGCATGCCCAGCACTGCGACAAAAAAAAAACGCCATTTCCCTGAGATTCTGAAGAGGACAAATAACATACATCCTCTTCTCCAAGAAACGCAAGGCAAGACAGTGACGCGAGCCTGCGCTAACAATCAGTGCCTATTCAATGCCTCTGAGCCAGGATTTCTGCGATATCCTGATCGACGGTGAAAGGGATGGATGCAAAAATTAGCTCAGGCAATCGAGTAAGTAAGAGGCACAGAGTAGCAGACGCTTGAGAATTCCAAAGGGTGTATTTTTATGTACCTTCACGTAGCCAATGCTTTCCAAGTCGAGACTCGTCTGACATTCGGCCTCGTGTGTCGCCATGCGGAAGCCCGGACAGTTTACGCTACATCTCTCGTGACTTCGTTGTATCTGCCATCGTCTGTAGAGAGACAGAACCAGAACAGACCCCAGCAAAACCCAAATCAAACCGCAAAACCCATCCGAGAAAGGCTGATGAACCCACCTCCCTTGCCCAACCATCCCCCGGGCCCAAAACTTGGAGAAACACCTTCTCTTCTCCTCAACAGGCAGGGAAGCAAGCCCGCTCCTTCCCTCTATCGACACCCCCGAACCCCACGTCTCGGCCGCTCCTCTGAAACTGCACCCCGTGTTCTCTACACACCTCTGACCTTTCCTCTTCCCACAGACTCCGGGCTCTGCTACAGGCTCACAAAATACCACAAGTCCTCATGGTTGCGATCTGCCAGGGGCCCACTGCAGATCTGCAAAGGTTCGAGAGACAACATGCTACTCTAGAGACAATCGGGAGAACGGTTTATCACTTTAATACCCTGAAAAACACTATGCCCTATGTCCCTGCACCTTTCTTGAAAAACGCTAAAACACTACCTACAGATACATACAAGATGGCCAACTTAGCCCCTTGCTCTATCGTGTCACCATCAGTCCTATTCAGAGATGGCGTCGACAACTTGCATGGCAAAACTGGTGAGAAAAAACAAGGTTCCATCTTCAATAAAAGCACAAATTCCAGAAAAACACAAGGCACTTGGAAGGAAAAAAGAAAACCCAAGCCAGACTCGTAAGCCATCTTGCCACCACTCAACACCACATACAAAACGGATGACTGGAAAACAAACAAAAACTATGCCTACAAATATACTTTCTACTATCTATGCTGCTAAAAACCTGGACTAGTCCCAAAGCTCTTACCTCAAAGACACACTTCTGCTTCTCTCAGTATCAAAACACACCTGCCCAAATGGCTGAGGCAGGTCAAAATCTGCAATCAACTCAAACAACAAGAGAACACTAACACCAAAGAAGCCAGGGAGCAGAATGAGCTCCCTAAGCAAAGGCTGCGGCTCATATACTCTGGGCCCCGCCCACCACCCTTCCCACATTCACCTGGGCAAGGGGAGGGGCAAACCACCAGAAGCCATAACACCTGTGAGAGGAGCAGCAGGAAAATTCCTCCTATGCCTTAGATTTGCAACATGCAAAGCACTGAACAGAGAAAGCAACCGTTACTGGAAATGACATGATCTGCTCTCTTACTATAACTACATCTATTGCATCAGCAACGCGACCAGGCAGGGAATTAAACCATTTTTCTGGGGCGTCGGTAGAACAAGATAGATGTCATACAAAGCTACGTAGGAAAGTAGCTCATTAAACCCAATAGCAATATTATTATGAAAATTTATGTGCTTTAGTTTCCTATTAAAAATCCAAAATGTTATGGGGTTACGCTTTGTTTCTAGGAAGACCACGCAACTCCTACCAGAAGTACATTCCAGATAGGACTGAACGACAAGGCAGAATTAGATCCTGTAAGAATCCCTTCTCAAAAATATCTCTGGTTGCAAAGTAAATTATTTATGGTAAATCACCAACAACTCAGAGTCACCTCGACAAACTCTCTGACAGGTTCCCTTAACAGAATTAGATGAGTCCCAAAGGCAAAAAACACAAAAACAACCATAGAAATACAAAGAATGTATAGGAGGGGGTCCTGCAGGCAGGTGCCTCCAGCAAGGACGCGTCCCGCTCGGAGGGGGATTCATGGCGCAGCCCGCCGCGGTCCGGCAGAGCTCAAAGGGTCTCAAAGAGATGGAGGAAGGGAGGCAGGCAGACACCTGGAGAAGGGTGGCAGAGATGGGCCAGGATGCAGAGGAGAGGACGCGTGACTCACCGCAGCTCCCGGTGCCGGCAGGAGACCTTCGCCGCCCCGACGCCTCTCTCTGCCTCTTCCTCCTCTTCCTTCCACCTGCCCGACCCTCACCCATTCAGCAGCATGCAGCAGATGCCTCGATGCTCCTCATCCACAAGGCTTCCTCGATAAACAGTGGCTCACGCACATAGCCGACAGAGGCACTGAGCTCCTAGCACTGCGTGCTGGTGTCTGCCCTGTCGGGGACAGCTTGGAGGGATCCTTCGTCGCCACAGGGACTGGCCATTCCTTGCTGGAGGCACCTGCCTGCAGGACTCCCTCCTCAGCCCCTTCCCCTTCATCAGCTTCCTCAAGCAGCCATGCCCAGGCAGCCCCCTTTACAGCCAGAGCCCCTTCACACAGCAGGGCCAGCCCCATCTTCAGCCTCACTGGTCCCACCTGGGGCTGCCCCAGCTGGAGCCCATCAGGAATAGGGGCCATTGCCCACACCCCACAGCACATCACCCCCTCCCCTGCACCTGCCCGCAGCCACGTGCTCTGCACCCAGGGGCTGCAAGCACATCCAGAGGCACAGAGCAGGCAGGAAAAGTTTATTCATTGATGCACATAAGAAATCTTGGCAGTGAGTTGGCTGCCAGGCTCAGTGCCCAAATGCAGCACGACAGAGGGAGAAAAGGGAAGAGAAAGGCAGGAGGAAGGACAGAGGGACATAGAGAAGAGGTGTGGGACAGGGAGCCAGAAAACGGGATGCTGCGAACAAGAGAGGGACAGGGAGCAGGACAACTGTGTAGGGAGAGGAGAGCAGAAGAGAGACTGCGGGGATGAACAGGGACAGAGAGATGGAGGGATAAATAAGAGAGGGAGCAGGAGAGGCAGAAGGGACCAGCAGGACAACAAGACAGAGACGAGAGAAGGGACGGGGAAAAATGCTGAAGTGATAGGGGAAAGGAAACATAGGCAAGAAATAAAAAAAAATAGAAACAGCGGGATAGAGGTAGACACAGAAAGAAAATTTTCTAAAAGCAACAGGGTATGAGAAACATAGGGAAGCACTAACACATAGGGAGCTAGAAAGAGGGAGATGTGGAAAGTGTAAAGTGACAGGGTAGAGGACAGAGAGGGGAGAATTATGAATTAGAGACACGAAGACGGATAGAGGGAGACAATAGAAGATTTTACAAGCAACAGGATACAAGAATCATACACGAGAATTAAAAAAAACAGGGACACGGAGCTGCAGAGAGGGAGTAGGAAGCAAATTTGAAAAGCAATGGGGTACAAGAAACACCGGCAAGAAATTAAAATTGGGTCAGGGAGACAGAGAGAGGGAGAGGTAGCAAGACAATTTAAAAAGCAACTGGGTTTGAGAAACCTATGCAAGAATTTTAAAAATAGGGATAAGTAGAAAGTTTCAACAGCGATGGGGTACAAGAAACATAGGCAAGAACTGAAAAACAGGGACAGGGAGCCTGATAGAAGGCAGCTGTGGTGGGTTGACCTCAGCTGGCCACTGGGTGCCCACCAAGCCGCTCTATCGTTCCCCTCCTCAACGAGACAAGGGGACAAAATACAACAAAAAAGCTTGTAGGTCGAGAAAAGGACAGAGAGGTCACTCACCAATTACTGTCACAGGCAAAACAGACTCAGCTTGGGGAAATTAACTCAATTTATTGTCAATCAAAATCAAGAGTAGGACAATAACAGATAAGAACAAATCTAAAAAACGCCCCGCTCTTTTTTCCTGGGCTCATCTTCATGACTCCTGACTTCCCTACATCCCACCCCCGAGCAAGGCAGGGGGGCAGGGAGCAGGGGTCGCGCTCAGTTCATCACACATCATCTCTGCCGCTCCTTCTTCCTCGTGCTCCTCTTCTGCTCCAGCGCGGGGTGCTCTCCACGGGGCCACAGGTGCTGCCAGGAGCCTGCTCCAGCGCAGGCTCTCCATGGGGTCACAGCTTCCTTCAGGCACATCCACCTGCTGCGGCGTGGGGTCCTCCACGGGCTGCAGGTGCACATCTGCTCCATCATGGACCTCCATGGGCTGCAGGGGCACGTCTACTCCATCATGGACCTCCACGGGCTGCAGGGGCACGTCTGCTCCATCATGGACCTCCATGGGCTGCAGGGGCACGTCTGCTCCACCGTGGGGACCTCCACGGGCTGCAGGTGCACGTCTGCTCCATCATGGACCTCCACGGGCGGCAGGAGGACAACCTGCCTCACCATGGCCTTCACCACAGCCTGCAGGGGAATCTCTGCTCCTCCAGTGCCTGGAGCACCTCCTCCCCCTCCTTCTTCACCGACCTCGGTGTCTGCAGGGCTGTTTCATACTCACATTTTCTCTGTCACAGCGTCTGCGCAGCATTTTTTACCCCTTCTTAAATGTCCATCCCAGAGGCACGACCAGCATTGCCGACAGGCTCAGCCTAGACCGGCGGCAGATCCATCTTGGATGGATGGGGGCAACTCCTCGCAGAACCCAGCCCTGCCAACAAAACCTTGCCACATAAACACGTAAACAAGAGGGATCCCTTCCCGCCCGGAGAGGCGGGCTCTCTCCTGCCTGCAGCGGGAGGCAGCGGTCGGCCAGACGGCCTTCCCTTTCTTCTCCTTTACCTTTCTCCGGCCGTGGCAGCTCCTGTCCGCCGCCAGCAAGCGCTCTGCCCGTCCCTTTTCGCCCCCGTTTTCGGCGGAGATAACCCACGCGAGCCTGAGGCGGGTGCTGTCAGCAGCATCTCCAGGGGAGGAACAGACACCTGCATCCTCAGCGCGGCCTCTGGGACAGGGAAAGAAGAAGCGGCGACCGTTATTACCGTAGATCGCCCCTGGCCGAAGCCCTTCCTTCTGCAGGGGCTTCTGGGGACGCTGCTCCTTCCCCGCACCGCTGGTAACGGCACCTGCGTTAAGGGAGGATCCAGCCCATTTGAGGGCCAGCCTGTGGCCTTCAGGACCGGGCTCGGGGCAACCTGGGGCTACGGGACGGGCTTCAGGGCGGTGCTGGAGCGGGGGGCGGCTGCAGGGGGCCAGGGGGGCTCTGGGGAGCGCCCGGGGTGCCCGGCTCCTTCCCCCCGTCCCTTCCATCAGGCTGTGGGTGCCTCCCCGGGGCTGCCCTGGCCCCCTCGCCTCCAGCGGAGCGGGAGCCTGCCACAGCGGGCAGGGTGAAGCTTCCCGTCCCACCGCCCCCGGGCGGGCAGGAGAGACCCCTGCACGCTCAAAGGGGCTCGCTCGCCTCCCTGGTGCTCCCGGCCCTCGCCCGCCGCCGGGAATTGCGCCCGGCCCGCCGCCACGCCGCGGCAACCTGCCCAGGGGCGGCACCGGCGCTGCCGGCCGCGGCTTGAGCGCCTGCGGGGCGGGAGCGGCGGGTCCTTACCGGGAGGCGGCAGCGAGGGCGGCGGCATCGCCGGTACCGGTACCGGCAGCGTGGAGCGGGCGGACGACGACGCCCATGCGCGGCTCCCCAGCGGCCATACCCACGTTTGGTCGCCAGGCGGCAGCAGCGAGGGCGCCGGCGGGGGGCGGCAGCGGCTGGACGCCCACAGGAAACTACAGCTCCCGGCGTGCCCCGCGGAGCCAACATGGCCGACCGGAAGCCCAGTGCCCCGGGACTACAGCTCCCAGCGTGCCCCGGGGGAGCCAACATGGCCGACCGGAAGCCCAGTGCCCCGGGACTACAGCTCCCGGCGTGCCCCGCGGAGCCAACATGGCCGACCGGAAGCCCGTGTCTCTGGACTACAGCTCCCGGCGTGCCCCGCGGAGCCAACATGGCCGACCGGAAGCCCGTGTCTCTGGACTACAGCTCCCGGCGTGCCCCGCGGAGCCAACATGGCCGACCGGAAGTCGGTCGCCCGCTCACAAACAATTCTACACCTCAGAAATAACGGCCGCTGTGGTTCGTTGCTCACCGTGCCCGGCCAGCTCGGGGCGCACATTCTGCTTTACGTGTAGCCGCTTCACGCCTCCAAAACAGAGCGTTAGGTAGTGGCGTAGGTGCCGACAGGGGCACGCTCCCTCCATCGCTGCGCGCCGACCTGCCTTCCCACAACGCTCCGCTCGCCTCGTGCCGTCGGTGTCCGGCTCCCTGCGGTGCTTCTGCAGTGACAATAATACAAAGTCAAACGGATGCTGACAAATATGCCGGCACACAAAAATTTCGGTTGCTGCCAGATGACTCAAATATAGGCAAAGACCGATGGGCCAAACGCCAAAAGAGCAAATCACCGTGGCCGGTGTAATGACAGACTCTTCCTTTATGGATAAATAACTCCTAAACGACTCCGTGAACTGCGGCATGGAGAACCCCTCGGCAGACAGCACGCTCGCGTGAGAGCGCTGACGTATACGGGACAGGACGCCGGGCTGCCCCGAGCTGCTTGCATACGCAATGCTGCCATTAGATAACGCCGCACTGTAAAGTCTGGGCGCAAAGGGCGGCGCAGGAGACCTCAGCGTTCCGGAGGGTATATTTTAATGTACCTGACGCTTTCCGAGATGAGACTTGTCTGACGTTCGGCCCTGCGTGTTGCGATGCGGAGGCCCGGGCAGTTTACACTGCGTCTGTCGTGACTCTGTCGTACCTCCCGTCGGCTGTGGAGAGACTAAAACAGAACAGACCTCACTGAAAGCCAAATCGCACTGCAAAACCCATCTGAGAAAGGCTGATGAACCCGCCTCCCTTTCCCAACCATCCCATGCTCCCAAAACTTTAGGAACCCCTTCTCCTGAACGAGCAGGGAAGGAAGGCCGCTCCTTCCCGACAGCTCCTGCCCTGTATTCGCACACCTGAACCCCCCGTGTCAGCCGCTCCTTGGGAGCCGCTCTTCCGAGCTTCACACCTTCAAGATAAAAACCAAACCCAAACCGTAACGTAGCCATATAGGCACTGGTCGCATCTTCCCTCCGACACCACGTGCCAGCCCACCTTCTTACGGCGCTCCGCTCGCCTCCTCCGTCGCTCTTTGGTGCGCATCATGTCCCTCTGCAAAAAAGATTATTAAACAAGTCCAACTTGACCAACTCTGCACGGACGAGGCAAGGCATTCGAGACTGGGGATGTTTAAGATGTGGCTGCTGTCGCCAGGTTCCTCTTGATCACCTGCACGAACCGAGCGCTGCCAGTCAGACGGGCCAACGCTGAGCGACGTCCCCCTCGGACGCGCTACATCGCTCAGCTCAGAAGCTACGGCTGCCACCGCTCTGCTCTTCTCACCTCTGCCAATTTCACTCCAATCCTCGGTATTTCTGCAGAAAGCCTGCCCAGCGGCTGCAAAAGCCAAGGGAAACGCACCACCAAGAGGCCGTGCGGTACTGTGGGATCCAACCGATCCCAAGAACAACCAGCAGAACGGGCGTCTTGCGGTGGACATACCCCTGGCCTCGCACACCACCCCAACCGCAATCACCTGGGGAAGGGGAGGGCCACAGAGGGACGCCTGGGCAAGTCTCCTGCTCCGGCTTGGGCCTGCAGCTCGCAAAGCACGGACACGGGGGACTGTCACTGGAAACAACGACAACAGCAACATTTTTACTACAACTTTGTGTATCGCACCAACAAGGTAAGGAGCCCTCTGCCCTCCAGAACGCCCCTAACCCCGTCCCAACCCCTGCATCCCCTACCACGGACCAACATGGCCGCCCTGGCTGAGAACTACAGCTCCCGGCATGCCCCGCGGCCCGGCGGGCCTGCAGCTCTCCCCTCAGCCCTGCACCCAGCCGCCGCGGGGCAGCTCGATACCCGGCACCCCACCGCCGGCAACGGACGCCCGAGCTCACTACCCGGCACCGCTCCGGAGCCGCCGCGGCCGTGACAGACCCGCGGTGGAAGCGGCGGCGCCCCCCTCTCCGGGGAGAAGGGAAAATGGCGGCCGGAAGCGGCGGCCCCTCCTTCCGCCTCGGCACGCGCCGGGGGGAGGGCGTACCCGCACGTCCGGCGCTTCTGATTGGGCATTGCCGCCCAGGCGTGGGCGGGACCTCCCTTCCGGACAGAGCCCTGCTTCCGGTAGGGGCGGGGGCGGTGGTCGGCGGGGACGGGGGCGCCGCTGCCAGATAGTGAGAGCGGGCGGGGCCGCTGGAGGGGCGGGGGGGGGGGGCAGGTAGTGATCCCGGGGCCGGGCAGGGTCCCCCGTGAGGCGGGGGCGCGACCGGGGTCCCCATCCCTCTCTGTCCCCCGCCCCAGGCCGCCATGAGCCTGCAGTGGACGGCGGTCGCCACCTTCCTCTACGCTGAGGTCTTCCTCGTCCTCCTCCTCTGCGTCCCCTTCGTCTCGGCTGCCAGGTGGGGCGGGAGGGGGATCCCCGGGGCTGGGGGGGGATCCCCGGGGCTGTGAGGGATCCCCGGGGCTTGGGGGGGGATCCCCGGGGTTTGGGGGGGAGTGCTGGGGCTGGGGGGGATCACCGGGGCATGGGGGGGGATCCTCGGGGCTTGGGGGGTGTCCTGGGGCTGTGAGGGGGGATCCCCAGGGCTTGGGGGGGGATCCCTGGGGATAGGGGAAGGGGTGGGAGGTCCCCAGGGCTGGGGGTTCCCGGCTCCCATCCCCAGCCTCTGCCCCCCCCAGATGGCAGAAGATCTTCAAGTCGCGCCTGGTGGGCCTGGCCGTGGCCTACGGCAACACCGTCTTCATCGTCCTCATCGTCATCCTCGTCCTCCTGCTCTTCGGTGGGTGCTGGCGCTGGCCCCCTGGGGGGCGGGGGGGGGCCAGGCCGTCCCCCACCGCCGCTGACACCCCCTTTTCCCCAGATGCCCTGCGGGAGACCCGTAAGTACGACGTGACGGAGCGGGTGGCCCTGCAGAGCAGCCCCGGTGCCCTCGAGCACTTCCACATGAAGCTTTTCCGGGCCCAGCGCAACCTCTACCTGGCCGGCTTCGCCCTCCTGCTCTCCTTGTGAGTGTGGGGGGAGCGTGGGGTGGGCCGGGGGGGCCGCGGGGCCCGGCTCACCCTGCCTCCCGCAGCCTCCTGCGCCGCCTCGTCACCCTCATCTCGCAGCAGGCCGTGCTGGGCGCCTCCAGCGAGGCCTTCCGGAAACAGGCGGAAGGCGCCAGCCAGGCCGCCCGTCGCTACATGGAGGACAACGACGCCCTGCGGAAGGTATTGCGGCCGGCGGCGGGGGGATAAGGGGATGCCCCGGGGGCCTCCTCAGGCTCTGACCTGCCCCCCGTGTCCGCCCCCTCCAGCAGCTGCAGGAGGCGGGGGGCGATGGGGGCAGCCCGTCCCCCTGCCACGACGAGAACGAGACCCTCAAGGCCAAGGTGGAGAAGCTGAAGGAGGAGCTGGCGGCCAGCAAGCGCAGTATGGCGGGGGAGCTGGGGGTGTTACGGGAGGGGGGCTGCGGGTTCTGGGCGTGACCCTGACACCCCCGCTCCCCCCCAGCTCTGGAGAAGGCAGAGAACGAGGTGCAGGCCATGCGGCGCCAGGCTGAGGGGCTGACGCGAGAGTACGACCGGCTGCTGGACCAGCACGCCCGCCTGCAGGTAGGGGGGGGCCCTAAACCCGCCCCCCGTGCCCCCCAAACCCCACACACCCCCTGACCCCCCCCTGCCCCACAGGCAGCCCACGATGGCCCCCGGGACAAGAAGGAGGAGTGAAGGACCACGCCCCGCCCCTACATTTGGGGATCCCCTGCTCTGTGGCAGCACTCCGGGGGGGTCCGAGCCCCCCCTTTGCCCCTTTCGGGGGGGTCCCCGGCTGTGGGGCCACCCCCCACCAGCTTCTGCTTCAATAAACACGTGGGATCAGGCCAGGCTCGTCTCTGTCCCCAGCCCCTCGGGGACCCGCCACCACCCCAGGTCCCCTTTACCCCTCCAGGGACCACTGAGGCTCCACCGCCTTTATTGGCACCGTGCACGGGAGCTGGGAGCAGGGGCGTGCTACGGGGCAGCTTGTCCGTCTGTCCATCTGTCTGTCCTTCTGGCAGCGCCCCACGGCGCTCCGGGGATGGCTGCGGGGCCGTCGTGCCGTGGGGCGGTCGGTCTGTCCGTCTGCGGAACCCGCGAGGCTGCAGGGACGGCTGCGGGCTGTCGCGCTACGCGGCAGTCTGGCCGCGGGACAGGTCCCGCCGCGGGCGGGGCAGTCCGTCTGTCCGTGGGGCGCCCCATACGCTACGGGGCGGGGTGCAGGGCCCGGGCCTGGCCCCGCAGCGCTTCAAACTCCCTCTGCACGAAATCTGTCAGCGCCTTCCGCATCTCCACCTGGGGGGGGACAGGGGGCCGGGCCCCACAGGGCTGGGCCCACAGAGCCTGGGGCCAGGGGGAACCGGCCCCGCAGAGCCGTGGGGCAGAGCGGCGGCCCCCCCTCCTGCCATGGGGCGGCCCCCCAAGCACTCACCGTCGATGTGCCCTCGGCCCGGAGCCGCTCCAGGAGGGGCCGGACGCTGAATGGTCGCCCCACGACCACCGTGATCCGCTGCGGGATAGCATCAGTACCTCACAGCCTGCCCCACAGCCCCCACAGCCACCCCCCGGCCCGCTGCCTGCCCCACAGCCGCCCCCAGCCCCACCACGGAGCCGCCCTGCCCCACCAACGCCCCACCGCGCTCCCCTGCTCCCTGCCCCGCAGCCACCCCTCGCCCCAGCGCACCCCGCTGTCCGTCTGCCCCCCGTCCTCCGCCTCCGCTCACTCACCTGCCCCACGCGGGGCACGTACGGGGGGGCGTTGGGCAGGACGTCGTTCATGCCTGGCGCGAGGAGCGGCGTGCGCGGCCTGGCAGCGGCACCAGGCCCCGCAGCGGGACCCGGCCCCGCAGCGGGACCCGGCCCCCTGTGCCCTCCCGACTCCCCCCACGGCCCCACCTGCCCGCGCCCCCCGTCCCACCCTCCTCCGCCTCCATCCTGCCCCCCACGCACGCCCCCCCAGCCCCCCTCGCGCCCCCCAGCCCCGCTCACCCCCGTGCCACAGGGGCAGGATGACCGGGTCGAGGCGGCACTCAGCCAGGAGGCGCCCGATGCCTGCGAGGGGGGGCAAGGTGGCTGTTTTGGGGGGCCAGGCAGCCCTCGGGGGGGGCAAGGAGGTGGTCAGGGGGCAGAGGAGGCAAGCGCGGATGGCAACCGGGGGACAAGGGGGGTCGGGGAGCAGTGGAGGTCGGGGATGGGGCAGAGGGGGGACAGCGGGGGGGCTCACCCCACTTGAAGCGCACGAACTCCTGCCCCATGTTCACTTTGCCTGTGGGGACACGGGGCCGTGGCGGGGGGGCAGCACAGGAGACCCCCGAGGGTCCCCCCGGCCCCCACCTGCGCCGCCCGCATCTGCAGAAGAAAGCGGGCCGGTACCCACGGCTCCCAGTCCTTCCCAGTGCTCCCAGTTCCCCCCGACCCCCAGTGTGGGTCCCAGTAACCTTGATATAAATACCTCCCCCAACCCCAGTGTTCCCAGTCCCTCCCAGTCCCTCTAAAGCAGATGAGGCCCCCCAGTTCCCCCAGTACCCTCGGGGAAGACGTGCACCCAGTCCCCCTGGTTGAGCTTCTCCAGAATGAAGTCCATTCCTCGCTGGTACACGCCGTCTCCTGGAAACACCAGTTCAGCATACTGGGATGCCTCCAGTACGGACTGGGACCAGCAACCACCCCCCACACTCCCTCAAGGTAAACTAGAATCTCTCCCAGTACGGGCTGCAACCACCCCAGTACAGACTGGCAGCCCCCAGACCAGGCTGGCCCAGCAGCCCTTGGCACCCCCAGTACAAACTGGGACGCCCCTAGTACAGACGGGGATCCCCCCCAGCCCTGCACCCCTGCCGCCCAGTCGCCCCCAGTCCCTCCCAGTTGCCCGCCGCTCACCCCGGCAGACTGGGACGCAGCGGCCCAGGCTGAAGAAGCGCGAGTGCAGCTCCCGGGTGAAGCAGATGTCGGCGGCCGTGGGAGTCCTGGGGGGGCAGGATGGGGGCTGAGCAGGGAGGGGGCTCCCCAGGACCCCCCCAGGACCCCCCGGCCACCCCCTCACCACCGCATCTTGTGCAGGCTCCAGACGTGCCGCAGCTTCAGGGAGCCTGATGGAAGGAAGGGGGGGGTCACAGGGGGCCCGGGACCCCAGGCAGACCCACAGAGACCACCCAGCTCCCTCAGAAACCTCTGGGGACCCCCCCCAACACCCCCAGCTCCCGCAAGATCCCCTGGGGACCCCTCTGGCACCCTTGGGATCCCCTGGGACCCCCCCCCAGCTCCCCCAAGATCCCCTGGGGACCCCTCTGGCACCCTTGGGATCCCCTGGGACCCCCCCCAGCTCCCCCAAGATCCCCTGGGGACCCCTCTGGCACCCTTGGGATCCCCTGGGACCCCCCCCAGCTCCCCCAAGATCCCCTGGGGACCCCTCTGGCACCCTTGGGATCCCCTGGGACCCCCCACCTCCCTCAAGATCCCCTGGGGACCCCTCTGGCACCCTTGGGATCCCCTGGGACCCCCCACCTCCCTCAAGATCCCCTGGGGACCCCTCTGGCACCCTTGGGATCCCCTGGGACCCCCCCCACCTCCCTCAAGATCCCCTGGGGACCCCTCTGGCACCCTTGGGATCCCCTGGGACCCCCCCCAGCTCCCCCAAGATCCCCTGGGGACCCCTCTGGCACCCTTGGGATCCCCTGGGACCCCCCACCTCCCTCAAGATCCCATGGGGACCCCTCTGGCACCCTTGGGATCCCCTGGGACCCCCCACCTCCCTCAAGATCCCCTGGGGACCCCTCTGGCACCCTTGGGATCCCCCCAGCTCCCCCAAGATCCCCTGGGGACCCCTCTGGCACCCTTGGGATCCCCTGGGACCCCCCAGCTCCCCCAAGATCCCATGGGGACCCCTCTGGCACCCTTGGGATCCCCTGGGACCCCCCAGCTCCCCCAAGATCCCATGGGGACCCCTCTGGCACCCTTGGGATCCCCTGGGACCCCCCACCTCCCTCAAGATCCCCTGGGGACCCCTCTGGCACCCTTGGGATCCCCCCAGCTCCCCCAAGATCCCCTGGGGACCCCTCTGGCACCCTTGGGATCCCCTGGGACCCCCCCAGCTCCCCCAAGATCCCCTGGGGACCCCTCCACCCCCCCCAAGATCCCCTGGGGACACCCCCAACCCCCTGGGGATCCCCCGCGGGCCCCTCAGGGCCTCCCCGGCGCACCCCAGAGGTGGGGATCGTCCATGCAGGACTGGTGGTTGGAGAGGGTGAGGAGGGGGGTGCGGGGCCCCCGGCGCTCCACCAGGTCGTGCAGCACCTCGGCGTTGTGCACCCGCAGCCGGTTCAGGTACCCTGAGGGGGGGACGGGGGCCTGGGGGCGCGGCGGGGAAAGGCGGGTCCCCCCCCGCCGCCCTCCAGCCGCCCCCGGCCGCTGGCGGGGCACCGGCGGGTGACTCACGGGTCCAGACGCAGCTGTAGGTGCCCACCAGGCCGGTGACGAGGCGGCTGGCCAGGGCCCAGGGCAGGGGCGGCCCCGCGGGGAAGGGCCACCTCACCGCCAGCGGCATGCTGCCATCGCGGGGGCCCGGGACGGCGCCTGGGGGACGGGGCGGGGGTGACGGAGGGCCGGGGACGGCAGCGGGAGCCCTCCCGGCCCGCCGCCCCCGCGCCGGAGCCCGCCGGAGCCCCCGGCCCGCACGCACCCCAGCCGCCCCTGCCGTCAAGCGAGCCGTCCCCCGCCCGCCCGCTATCGCAAACGGGGGCGGCCTGCCGTCAAGCGCGGCGGGAGGTCGCAAACGCGGCGGGCGGGAGGACCCGGGGCAGGCGAGCAGCGCCGAGCAGAGGGGCCGGTAACTGGGCCGGGCTAGGAAGGCGGGCGCACCATAGAGGAGCCGTCACCAGGGCGACGCCCGGCGCCATTTTGGCGTGAGGCGGTGGCCGCCATTTGGGAGGGGCGGGGAGCGCGGCCGGCCCCGGCCCCCGGCGGCCCCGCCTCGCCCCGCCCGGCCCGGCCCTGCGGAGGCACCCGGCGGCGGCGGGACACGGAGGTGGAGCGGGACGGGCGGGTACGGCCGCTCGGTCCCCGCAGGGGCCCCCCCCCCCCGGGGCCGCCCCCGCCCCGCCCTCCCCGGCTGACAGCGGGCCCCGGGCCCGGCCTCACCCCGCTCCCCCCGCCCCGCTCTCTCCGCAGGGCCCCCCCGGGGCGGCCGCCGCCGCCATGGCCGCCGTCTGGCAGCAGGTGCTCGCCGTGGACGCCAGGTGAGCCCCGGGGGGGTGACGACCCCTGACGCCCGGTCCCTTTGCAGGAGGGGGCACCCCCGGGAGGGGGGGGCGTCCCGGCGCCTGGTCCCTTTTGGTGGGGGGATGCGACCCGGGCACCTGGGTCCCTGTCAGGGAGGACACCCTGATGCCGGGTCCCTTTGGGGGGGATCCTGATACCTGGGTCCCTTTGGGGGGGATTCTGATGCCTGGGTCCCTTTGGGGGGGGGATCCTGATGCCGGGTCCCTTTGGGGGGGGTCCTGATGCCTGGGTCCCTTTGGGGGGGGGATCCTGATGCCTGGGTCCCTTTGGGGGGGGGGATCCTGATGCCTGGGTCCCTTTGGGGGGGGGGATCCTGATGCCTGGGTCCCTTTGGGGGGGGGATCCTGATGCCTGGGTCCCTTTGGGGGGGGGGGATCCTGATGCCTGGGTCCCTTGGCGGGGGGGATCCTGATGCCTGGGCCCCTTTGGGAGGGATCCTGATGCCTGGGTCCCTTTGGGGGGGGATCCTGATACCTGGGCCCCTGACATGTGTGCGTCTACTCCCCGCACACCGCGGTGCCACCCGCCTCCTCCCTCGCCCCCCCCCAGCACGCCATGCCAGTTGCCACAGGCGCGAGGGCCTCCCCGTGTCCCCCAGGTACGCAGCCTACCGCACACCCCGCTGGCCCCAGTTCCGGACGCAGTACGTGCGGCGCCGCAGCCAGCTGCTGCGGGAGCAAGCGCAGGGTGGGGCACTGGAGGGGAGCACCCGGCGCTGGTACCTGCGGGTGCGCACCCGCCTGCTGGCCCAGCGCTACGGGGCCCTCTCCGAGCAGAGCAGCTGCCGCGCCCACAGCAGCAGCGCCCTTCGCGCCAGCCGCACCACCCTCGACCGCATGGAGGTACGGCCGCGGGAGGGGGACAGGGGCTGTGAGCCCTTCCCAGTGGGTGGGGAACCCACCCAGGGGGGCTGCGGGGTCCCAGCACCCCTCCTGGGGGCTGCAGCACCCGTTTAGGGTGGGCTCTGGGATCCCAGCACCCCTCCTGGGGGATGCAGCACCCGTTTAGGGTGGGCTCTGGGGTCCCAGCACCCCTCCTGGGGGCTGCAGCACCCGTTTAGGGTGGGCTGCAGGGTCCCAGCACCCCTCCTGGGGGCTGCAGCACCCGTTTAGGGTGGGCTCTGGGGTCCCAGCACCCCTCCTGGGGGCTGCAGCACCCGTTTAGGGTGGGCTGCGGGGTCCCAGCACCCCTCCTGGGGGCTGCAGCACCCGTTTAGGGTGGGCTCTGGGGTCCCAGCACCCCTCCTGGGGGCTGCAGCACCCGTTTAGGGTGGGCTGCAGGGTCCCAGCACCCCTCCTGGGGGATGCAGCACCCGTTTAGGGTGGGCTCTGGGGTCCCAGCACCCCTCCTGGGGGATGCAGCACCCGTTTAGGGTGGGCTGCAGGGTCCCAGCACCCCTCCTGGGGGATGCAGCACCCGTTTAGGGTGGGCTCTGGGGTCCCAGCACCCCTCCTGGGGGATGCAGCACCCGTTTAGGGTGGGCTGCGGGGTCCCAGCACCCCTCCTGGGGGATGCAGCACCCGTTTAGGGTGGGCTGCGGGGTCCCAGCACCTGGTTTGGGGGGGTTGTGGGGTCCTGGTTACCCCTCTGGGGTCCCTGCGTCCCAGTGGGGTGCGGGGGCCCCCACAGCCGTGTCCTTTCCCCAGGACTTTGAGGAGGACCCGCGGGCGGCCCGGGGACACCGGCGCTCCCTCAGCCGCGGATCCCACCCTGGGGCGCCCCGCGGGGCCCCCGATGAGCGGTGAGCACACCCGGTCCCCTGGGGTCAGCGGGTGCTGGGGGGGGGGGGTCAGGGCGCTGACACCCGGACGCCTGGGTCCGCAGCGCCCCCGGGGTGGTGCCGACGCCGCTGGCAGAGGCGAGCCGCGCCATGGCCGGGGACACGACGCTGAGCGAGAACTACGCCTTCGCCGGCGTCTACCACGTCTTCGACCAGCACACCGAGAGCGCCGGTAACGGGGGGGAGCCGGGAGGGGGGCGGGTTTCCCCCGGGTGCCGGTGGCAGCCGGTGCGGGCTCGTGCCAGCACTGACGGGCACCGGTGGCCGGGCAGTGCCAAAGGTGCAGTTCGCCCACGACGACCGGCACCTGCTGGCCTGCTGCTCGCTGGATGGCACCATCTCGGTGTGCCGGCTGGCGCCGGGGCCGCCGGCGGTGCTGCGGGTGCTGCGGGGCCACGGGGGCGGCGTGGCCGACTTCGCCTGGTCCCTCTCCAACGACGTCCTGGTGTCGGCCTCCCTGGACGGCACCCTGCGGCTCTGGGCCCCTGCCGACGGGCGCTGCATCCGCCGCGTGCCCGACCCCGACGGCGCCGCCCTGCTCTGCTGCGCCTTCCAGCCGCTCAACAACAACCTCACCGTGGTCAGTGACGCCCCCGCCGTCCCCCCCGCGTCCCCCCCACAGCCCCCGGGTCCCCGCTGCTTCTCGCGGCCCCTCGGTAACCGCCTCACCGCGGTCACTGACGCCCCCGGCGCATCCTGCGCCCCCAGAACCCCGTCCCTCGCGCACGGCAGCCCCCAGCGCCCACCTCAGGGGACACCGGGGCACATCCCCGTCCCGCGGGGTGTCCCACGTCCCCCCCGCCGTGTCCCCAGGTGGGCAGCGCCCGGCACATGGTGCGGGTGGTGAACATCTCGACCGGGAAGGCGGCGCGGGGCGGGGCAGGGCGGCTGCCCGGGCGGGTGCTGGCGCTCTGCTTCGACGCCCCCGGCCGCGTCCTCTGGGCCGGCGACGACCGCGGCTCCGTCTCCTCCTTCCTCTGCGACCCCGGCACCGGTACGCGGCGGCGGGGGGCACAGGGAGGGGCCGGGGGGGCCCTGTGAAGCAGCGCAGGGCGCTGACCCCCCCCCCCCAACCTTGTCCCCTCTCCAGGGCGGCTGACGAAGGCCTCGCGCGTGGTGGTGCAGGCCGGCGGCTCCATCACCTCGCTCTCGGCCCGGGCCTGGGCCAGCCGCGAGGCCCCGGACCCCTCCCTGCTGGTCAACGCCTGCCCCGACCGCCTGCTGCTCTTCCGGTGCGGGGGGACCCGGCGGGGGGTCGGGGGGGACCCCACGGGGCGGCCGCGGGGCTCATCGGCTCTGTCCCCCCCAGGGTGGTGGAAGAGGAAGGCTCGGGAGCGCCGGGGCTGCGGCTGCGGCGCAGCTTCCCCACGCGGCACCGGGAGCAGCCCCTGCGCAGCTGCTTCTGCCCCCTCATGTCCTTCCGCCAGGGCGCCTGCGTGGGTACGTGGGGGGCACGGGGGGGGCTGGGGTGAGCGGGGGGCCCGGGGGGGGCACCACGGGGCCTGGGGGCGCCGGCGCGGGGGAAGGGGGACGGATCCCCGCGGCGCGGAGGCGCGCGCCCTCCCCCAGCGCCCCCGTTCTCCTCCCCGCAGTGACGGGCAGCGAGGACGCCTGCGTGCACTTCTTCGACGTGGGGCGGGCAGCGCGGGCCACCGTCAACACGCTGCAGGGCCACGGCGGGGCCGTGCTGGCCGTCGCCTTCAACTGCGACGAGAGCCTGCTGGCCTCCAGCGACGCCACCGGCACCGTCATCGTCTGGCGCCGCCAGCACGCCTGACTCCCCCCTCCCCGCCCCGCGCGCGCGCCCCCCGCGTCCCCCGGCACGGCACGGACCCCCCGCTGTGTTTAACAAGCGTGTTTGCACCCGGCGCCGCGCGGCTCAGAAGAGGTACTTGCGGCAGGCGGCGGCCCCGCACTTGCACTCGATGCGGCCCCGGGCCCGGGGGGAGCCCCCCAGGCCCCCCCCCGCCAGCCCGAAGTTGGAGTCCATGCGGGTGCTCTCGGCGTCCACCGGGTCCACTGGGAGGGGGGGAAACGGGGGGTGAGGGGGTCCCCGCGGCGGCGGCGGGGCCGTGCCGCGCGGCGCGGGGAGGGAGGGGCGGGGCGGTACCGTGCATGTTGTAGTCGAAGGTGAGCTCCTCGCCGGCGCGGATGGGGCGGGTGGCGAAGAGGGCGATGCGCGGCAGCCGCTCGTCCAGGTTCTCGATGAAGACGTTGTACACCTGCAGGTTGGGGTCGCACTGCCGCGGGGCGGCGGCGTGGGTGGGCGTGGCCGCGGGGAGGGGGGCGTCTCCCGGCGAGCCCCGCCCACCCCGGCTGAGCACGGGGGCATTGTGTTAAGCCCCGCCCCCACAGTGGGAGTGGCCACCATAAGCCCCTCCCCTGGGCAGCACCCCAGCCTCACCCATTTATGCATTGCTTGGAGTGGGGGGTGGGCGTGTCTTCGATAAGCCCCGCCCCCATGCAATGCCCCAGCCCCGCCCACTCAAGCAGTGCTTGAAGGAGGGGGTGGTCTGTCTCTGGTGGGCGTGGCTCCGGTGAGCCACGCCCCCTGAAGCATCCCAGCCCACTCACACAGTGCTTGAAGAAGTGGGGGTGATCCCACAGTGGGCGTGGTTTCATTAAGCCCCGCCCCCAGGCCACAGCCCATTCATGCAGTGCCTGGCAGGGGTGGTCCCACAGTGGGCGGGGCCATCATAAGCCCCGCCCCCCCGAGTGACACCCCAGCCCCACCCACTCATGCAGTGCTTGAAGGGGAGTGGTTCCCCGGTGGGCGGGGCCGCAGTAAGCCCCGCCCTGCCCATTCATTTAGTGCTTGGATAAGGTGACCCACAGTGGGCGGGGCCGCCGTAAGCCCCGCCCCCAGGCACCACCCTGCTCATTCACCACCCTCAAGAAAGCGGCCGTTCCCGCAGTGGGCGTGGCTCCGCAGGCCCCTCCCTGCGCGAAGCCCCGCCCCCGCGGCCGCACCCACTCACGCTGTGGTTGACGAAGTGGGAGATGTTGCCGTAGTGGGCGGCGTCCACGGTGTAGACGTCCTCCACGTAGTCCAGGTCGAAGAGGTAGGTGGCTCCCTGCCGGTCGTACACCTGCCCCCGGCGCTCCGCCTCCTCCGACGTGATGATCTGGGGCGGGGCCGCCACGTCACACCCCGCCCCGCGCCACGCCCCCCCCCGCCGCGCCCCGCGCCGCGCCCGGCTCTCACCTCCCCCACGTACTCCATGACGAAGCTGTTCTTGCGGATGCGCTCGAGGGTGCGGACGCCCCAGCCGCGGCCGTTGCCGGTGCGGAAGATGCAGAGGTCGTAGCGGATGCCCTTCTGCACCACGCGGTTGGGGCAGTCGGCGCCGCAGCGGCACCGCGAGTTGCACTCGTAGATGGGCAGCCCCGCCCGGATGCGCACCTGCCCCGCCTCGTTGTAGGCGAACTTGTTGCGGGAGGCCCCGGGGCAGCAGCCGCCCGCCGCCTCCGCCAGGCAGTCGCGGCACTCGCAGCCCACCGCCACCGGCGTCAGGCTGATGCCGGCCCCCACCTTGTACTCGTTGATGTAGACGAAGTCCCGGGGGGGCCCGTGCAAGTCCACCTCGTTCTCCACGGCGATGCGGCCCCGGTGGCTGCGGGTGCTGTTGAGGAGCCGCTCCCAGCGCCGCAGGGCCCGGCGCTGCTCCGCCTTCTGCACCAGGTAGGAGGCGGCGCGGGCGGGCAGCCCCCGCGGGCCGGGCCGCACCGGCCCCCCCGGGGCGCGGGCCAGGTCCTGGTGCAGCTGCTTCAGCAGCCCGCGGCACCGCAGGTTCTTGCGGGGCTCCCAGGTGTTGGCGGCCTCGGGGTACCCCCGCCACTTCACCAGGTAGTACTCCTCGTCCTGCGGCGGGGGAGAGCGGGCATCGGGGGGGGCCGGGCGGCGCCCGGGGGGCTCCCGGGGGGCCCTGCGGGGCCCGGGGACGTTAAAGGCCCGGAGGAGCCCGGGGCCGCCGCCGGCCCGCACTCACCCGCACGCGCTTGTAGTCGCAGAGGTACTCCACCTCGAAGTCCCCCAGGTTGCGGCGGGTGATGCCCAGCGCCCGGCACCGCAGCCGCTCCAGCCGGCACAGCTCCTGCAGCCCCGACCACGACGACTTGCAGCAGACGGAGCAGCCTGGGGGGGGACGGGACACGGGCGGGCGGTGTTACCGGCAGCGGGAGGACGGAACCCCCCGGCCCCAGCCCTGGCCCCCTCGGTCCCGGTCCCAGTGCGGACCGGACCAGCCCCCCCGGCCCCAGTCCCGGTCCCAGCGCGGACCGGACCGGACCGGCCCAGCCCCGGCCCCGGTCCCAGCCCCGGCCCCGGTCTCGGTCCCGGTCCCAGCCCCGGTCTCGGTCCCGGTCCCAGCGCGGACCAGACCGGCACCCCCAGCCCTGGTCCCGGCCCCGGTCTCGGCCCCAGCGCGGACTGGACCGGCCCAGCCCCCCCCAGCCCCGGTCCCGGCCCCCCCAGCCCCGATCCCGGTCCCAGCGCGGACCGGACGGGCCCCCCCAGCCCCGGCCCCCCCAGCCCCGGTCTCGGTCCCGGTCCCAGCCCCGGTCCCAGCGCGGACCGGACCGGACCGGCCCCCCCCAGCCCCGGCCCCGGCCCCGGCGCCCCCGGTCCCAGCGCGGACCGGACCGGACCGGACCGGACCCCCCCCCCCCGCTTCCCCTCACGCCGCCGCCGCCAACGGTCGCCGCGCGCCCCCTCAGAAAAAGAGCGGGAAGCGGCGCGCGCCGCCCGCGGCCGCCGCCCCGGGCCCCGGCCCCCCGCGCGCCCTGGCCCGCGCGCACCTTTTAAATTTTCCGCCATTTTCTGCCGCTTCTTTTTTTTTTTTTTTTTCCCTTCCTTTTCCCCTTCTTTTTTTTTTTTCCCCCTCCACTTCCGCCCGGCGGGCAGCGCGCGCGGCGGGGCGGGGCCTCCCCCGCCCCCGCCCGGCTCCCATTGGCGGCGGCCCCGCGCCCTTCGCGTCGCTCCCAGCGGCCCCCGCGCAGCCCCGAAAAACGCCGGTTTTGCCCCATTTCCCCGTCGGGCCGCGGGGCCTCCACCCCACCCCACCCCCCCGCGGATTCTCGCCGCAGCCGCCCGACGCTTTACGCGCTCATTAGCCGTGAACAGCGGTAATTAATCAGCGCGGGCCTCGCGTGTCCCTTTATTTAGCGCGGGGGGGGGGGGGGGGGGCCAAGCCGCGGTCGCCTCAGTCGTCCCAGTCGTCGTCCTCCTCCTCCTCCTCGCCCTCCTCGCCCTCGTCTGGGGGAAGCGGGGGTCAGGGGCCGCGGGCGGGGGCTGCCCGCCCGTTCCCCCCCCCCGTGCCCCCCCCCGGCGCTCACCCGAGGAGTGGATGACCCTGCTGCGCTTCTGCATGACGTCCATCAGGGCCCCCACCAGCCCCCCGGAGCTGGGGCCGCCGCCGCCGCCGCCCTCCGGCACCTCGGGGGTCTGGGGTGGGGGGGGACACCGGGGTCAGGGCCGCCCCACGGCGGGGACCCCGGCCCGGGGCAGCGCGGGAGATGGGGACCCCCCCCCCCGGTCCCCCCCGGTCCCCCCCGCTGACCTTGTTGAGGGTGACGCCCTGGCGGATCTGGTCCAGCAGAGCCCCCCGGGCCGGGGGGGGCGCGGGGGGGCCGCCGCCGCCGCCGCCGGCACCGGGGGGAGGCGGGGGCGGAGGGGGAGGCGGGGGAGGGGGCGGGGCCGCGGCGGCGCCCGGGGGGGCGGGGCCGCGGGGCGGGGGCGGGGCCGCGGGAGGGCGGGAGGGCGGGGCCGCGGGGGGGCCGCCGCGGGGCGGGGGCGGGGGGCCCCCGGGGGGGGGGCGGCGGCGGCAGCGGCCCCGAGCGGCCGCGGGGGGGGGCGGCGGCGGCGGGGGGGGGCGGAGGGGGCGGGGTGCCCCCCCGGCCCGGCGGGGGAGGGGGACCTGTGGGGGAGAGACGTTAATTAGCGCCTTAATGAGTGCCCTGTAACGGGGGGGGGGGCGGTATGGGCCCTATAACGGGGCTGTACGGATCCTATAACGGGGGCTGTACGGCTCCTATAACGGGGGCTGTATGGATCCTATAATGGGGTGGGGGCTGTATGGATCCTATAACGGGGGCTGTATGGGTCCTATAACGGGGTGGGGGCTGTATGGGTCCTATAATGGGGCTGTATGGATCCTATAACGGGGAGGGCAGTATGGATCCTATAACAGGGGCTGTATGGGTCCTATAACGGGGGGGGGCTGTATGGATCCTATAACGGGGTGGGGGCTGTATGGATCCTATAACGGGGGCTGTATGGATCCTATAACAGGGTGGGGGCTGTATGGATCCTATAACGGGGGCTGTATGGGTCCTATAACGGGGTGGGGGCTGTATGGATCCTATAACGGGGGCTGTATGGATCCTATAATGGGGCTGTATGGGTCCTATAATGGGGTGGGGGCTGTATGGATCCTATAACGGGGAGGGCAGTATGGATCCTATAACGGGGCTGTCTGTACGCTGCAAGGAGGGGGTTCCGTGATCCGTGCCACGGGGGGGCAGACAGATCCCGTAACGGGTTGGGGTCTGTATGGACGCGTAACGGGGGGTATGGGTCTTATACCGGGGGAGCCGTATGGATCCTGTCATTGAGGGGGCTGCGTGGGGGAGCACAGGAACGTATGGATCCCGTACCGCCCAGGCGGGGCTGCGCGGAGGCGCGGGGGGCTCACCCTGCCGGCGCATCTCCTCCCGCACGGCCTGCAGCCCCCCGCGGCCCTGGATGAAGTCGTGGATGAGGCGGGAGGTCTCGGCGTCGGCCAGCTGCGCCTCGCTGATGCCGGCCCGGGCGAAGAGCGCCCGCAGGGCGGGGTCCAGCGCCGCCACCTGCGCGCCCCACAGCGGCGTCACCCCACGGCGTCACCCCGCGCTGGGGGACGGCGGGGGGGACACGTGGGAGCCACCTACGTCGAAGCCGTTGTTGGGGTCCCAGCCGATGTGACTGACGTGCCTGGAAGGGGGGGGACGGTGAGGGGCTGCCCCGCAGCGGGGCCGCCTGCCCCACGGCGGGACCCGCGCGCGCCCCCCAGCACACGGCGGGGTCCCCTCCGCCCCACACGTCCCCCCCGGGACTCACTTGAAGCCCGAGGGGGCCCCGATGTCAGCCTTGGAGATCTTCTTGCGGCCCTTCTTCTGCTCCCCGGCTGCGGGGCTCGCCGCGGGCCCCGCCGTGGGTCCCGTGGGGCTGGGCAGCCCCCGGTAGCGGGATGCCGTGATGTCGGGGTTGGCGATGGGCACGGCCGGCAGCGAGGGGGCTGCGAGGGGCAAAACCCGGCTGAGAAACTCGCTACGGGGGCAGCGAGACCCTGCTGCGGGGCTGCGGGACCGGCACTCACTGCTGCCGGCGGTGGCGGCCACGGGGGCCCGGGGCAGGCTCCCGCGGCGCTCTGCGGGGGCGATGACGCGGGGCGTTGGCGCCGCGCCCCACGGCGTCCCCTTGGGTCCCCCCAGCTCTGCCCCCCGCCCCGTCAGGCCCCCCGGGACCCCCGGGACGGGGGGGGACTCACCATCGCCGGGGGGCGGCGGGGGCGGGAGCTGCCGCTTCTCTGGGGGAGAGAGGGGGTGAGCGGGGGCCGGGGGCACCGGGGCCGCGCCGGGGGCCGCGCCGCGGCGCTGTGGGGGCGCGCTCTCACCCGCCCGCTGCTGGCGCCGGCGCAGCCGCTCCTGGACCAGCTCCTCGAAGGCGGCCGCCTCCCCCTCGTCCGCGAAGTTCAGCCCCGCCCGGCCCTCCTGCGCAGCCAATCAGGGGCTGCCCCTCGGCCCCACCCATCGTCCTTGGCCCCACCCCTTGCCCCCTCCCATTGCCCTTGACCCCTCCCATTGCCCTTGGCCCCACCCCTTGGCCCCTCCCATTGCCCTTGGCCCTGCCCCTTGGCCCCACCCATTGCCCTTGGCCCCACCCATTGCCCTTGGCCCCACCTGTTGCCCCCTCCCATTGCCCTTGACCCCTCCCATTGCCCTTGGCCCCACCCATTGCCCCCTCCCATTGCCCTTGGCCCCACCCCTTGCCCCCTCCCATTGCCCTTGACCCCTCCCATTGCCCTTGGCCCCTCCCATTGCCCCCTCCCATTGCACTTGGCCCCACCCCTTGACCCCTCCCATTGGCATTGGCCATGCCCCTTGGCCCCACCCATTGCCCTTGACCCCTCCCATTGCCATTGACCCCTCCCATTGGCCCCACCCATTGCCCTCAGCCCCGCCCCTTGACCCCTCCCATTGCCATTGGCCCCAACCATTGGCCCTGCCCCTTGCCCTCGGCCCCGCCCCTTGGCCCCACCCGAACACCTTTAGCCCCTCCCACCACCCCTTAGCTCCACCCCAAAGCTCCCAGCCCCGGAGCCCCGCCCACTGTCCCTAAGCCCCGCCCACAGAGGCCCATCTGTCGGCCCCGCCCCCTCCCTGCGGCCCCGCCCCCTCCCCGCGGCCCCGCCCACTCACGTGGGAGGCGAAGGTGTGGAAGAAGGGGGCGGGGGCGGCGTAGCCCATCTCCCCGTGCAGCTCCTGCTCCCACTGCAGGCTCCCGGCCTGCACCGCGGCATGGGGCACCCGGGGACCCCCGAGAGACCCCCGGGGACCCCCCGGCCCCGAGAGACCCCCGGGGACCTCCCTGACCCCCGGGGACCCCCCCCAGCCCCGAGAGACCCCCAGGGACCTCCCTGACCCCCGGGGACCTCCCTGACCCCCGGGGACCCCCCGGCCCCGAGAGACCCCCAGGGACCTCCCTGACCCCCGGGGACCCCCAGGGACCCCCCGGCCCCGAGAGACCCCCAGGGACCTCCCTGACCCCCGGGGACCCCCAGGGACCCCCCGGCCCCGAGAGACCCCCAGGGACCTCCCCCAACCCCAGGGACCTCCCTGACACCCAGAGACCCCCCGACCCCGAGACAGCCTCCCCCGGGACCCCGCGGACCCCCACTCACGGCCAGGCAGTAGAGGCGGATGAAGTAGGAGCGGCGGGGGCTGTCCCGCACCAGGCAGGCGACGCCGCAGCCCCGCTTGGCCCAGGTTCCCCCCGGCTCTGCCACCACCAGCTGCACCACCGCCGTCGCCAGCGTCTGCGGGGACACCGTGGGCACAGACCCCCCAAATCCCGCCTGAGACCCCCCCCAAACCACCCTACGCCCCCCCAGGTTCCCCACAGGGCCCCCCAAGAACCCCCAGTGCCCTGTGTTTCCCTCCCAGGACCCCCCAAACCCCCCCTCAGGCCCCCCCACGGGACCCCCAGCCCCCTG
This sequence comes from Theristicus caerulescens, assembly GCA_020745775.1. Classification (NCBI taxonomy): domain Eukaryota; kingdom Metazoa; phylum Chordata; class Aves; order Pelecaniformes; family Threskiornithidae; genus Theristicus; species Theristicus caerulescens. Next base: position 63,262 of record JAJGSR010000064.1, read on the forward strand.
AGGCCCCCAGGAATCCCCCTCAGGGCCCCCCCCCAGACCCCATGGGACCCCCAGTTCCCCCCCTGACCCCACCAGTCCCCCATTAGCCCCCCCGAGGCCCCCAGGTGTCCCCCAAATCCCCCTCGGGGCCCCCCCCCAGACCCCATGGGACCCCCAGTTCCCCCCCTGACCCCGCCAGTCCCCCATTAGCCCCCCTGAGGCCCCCAGCTGCCCCCCAAATCCCCCTCGGGGCCCCCCCCAGACCCCATGGGACCCCCTGCTCCCCCCCCGACCCCACCAGTCCCCCATTAGCCCCCCCGAGGCCCCCAGCTGCCCCCCAAATCCCCCTCGGGGGCCCCCCGGCCCCCATGGGACCCCCCGCTCCCCCCCAGGCCCCCCCGGCCCCTCACCACACATTTCCGGCCCAGGAGCTCGAAGAGCCGCAGGTTTTCCTGCTGCTGCAGCAGCCCCGAGGGGACGTTGTCGCCCCCCGGGGCCCCTCCCCGACCCCCCCGGCTCATCCCCTGGATGCCTGCGCCCCTCCCCTCTCAGCCCGGGACCCCCCCAATCGCCTGGGTCCCCCCCGAATGCCTGGGTCCCTCGCAGAGGCTGCTTCCGCCCGGAAGCACCCAGGGCCCCATGGTGGTGGGGACGTCACCTCCGGGCTGAGAGGGACTGGGAGGGGGAACTGGGGTAACTGGGAGGGACTGGGAAGAATGGGGGGGACCTAGGAGGGACTGGGAGAGACTGGGAGCAGCCTCTCTGCAAACACAGGCAGCGACAGGGCTGAAACTGGGGATACTGGGCGGAAATGGGAGGAACCGGGACTGGGGGAACTGGGAGGGAACTGGGGGGACTGGGACCAGCCTCAGCCAACGCAGGCAGCAACGAGACTGAAACTGGGGATACTGGGAGGGACTGGGGGGCCCTGGGAAGATCCTAGCACTGCCCCTCCCCACCTCTGCCCAAGCCGGGGACCCAGGCGTCCGGGAACCTCCACTTCCCACAGTGCAGTGGAGACAACAACCCCTTCCCAGTCCATACTGGGAGCTCCCAGCCCCTTCCCAGTCCATACTGGGAGCCCCTATCCCTTTCCAGTGTGGACTGGGACACCCCTTACCCTTCCCCAATCCACACTGGGAGACACCCACTTCATACTGGGAGCCCCATTTCCCTTCCCAGTACAAACTGGACCCCCACACCCCTTCCCAGTTCATACTGGGAGCCCCCAAACGACGGTCACGGGCGTCAGGTTTATTCGCGCCTTCGGCACCTCACAGCTCCCCGGACGCCTGGGTCCCTCCCGCAGGAGGGGGGGAAGGGGGGCAATAAATAAGGAGGGGGACGAGAAGGCACCCGGGGGTGGGGGCGGGCGGAAACTGGGTTGCAGTGGTCCATACTGGGAGAACCCATATGTGCATTAAGATCCCAGTCGGGGCGCCCTACCGGTCCATACTGGTCCATACTGGGAGAATGCAAGGCCACGCGAGTAAAGAGATCCCGGGCAAGATGCTGTACTGGTCCATACTGGTCCATACTGGGAGGACACAAGGCCACGCGGGTGAAGAGATCCCGGGCAAGATGCTGTACTGGTCCATACTGGGAGGACGCAAGGCCACGCGGGTGAAGAGATCCCAGGCAAGATGCTGTGCTGGTCCGTACTGGGAGGACGCAAGGCCACGGGGGTGAAGAGCTCCCAGTTGGGCTGCCGTACTGGTCCATACTGGTCCGTGCTGGGATGGCTGAAGGCCATGTCAATGCAGTGATCCCAGTTGGGATGCTGTACTGGTCCATCCCGCTCCGACCCAAGGCGATGCATACATGGGGCTCCCAGTTGGGCCCCCAGACCCTTCCTGGTCCATACTGGTCTGGTCCAAGGCAACGCAAATCCAGGAGCTCCCAGCTAGGATGTCGTAGTGGTCCGTACTGGTCTACACTCGGATGCCCCAAGGTGACGTAGAACCCCAGAGGGGAGGCACTGGGCTGTACTGGTCCATACTGGGGTGTCTCTGGACCCCCCGTGGGGATCTGTGGGCTTCCAGGGGGTCTAGAGGTCCCCAGGGGGGTCTGT